>JWIW01000014.1:0-259089 GCA_000966855.1 Fusarium sp. JS1030
TTTTTTTTTTTTTTTTAGAGTAGCTCCTGTATAGTACCTAAGACTTTAAATTCTTATATGATAGTATTCAATAATGCTTAACCTAAGAGCCATAGTCATGGCTACACAGATGAGGCTGTGATTTTTGATCTCTACGGGTCAAGAGTTATTGAGGTGCTCACTAGATCTTTTGGTGCATATACTGAGATACCACGTCATGCTTTCAATAATAAGTCTCGGTTCGAGGCCGGGTCGGTAGAGCGTGAGACTCTCATGAGTACACGATACCCCCGCATTGGGCTGTTCCCATATAAAATCCTATATTGGGGATTGAGCACTTTTCTTGTTGTCGGAACCTTTTCTTTTTGCCCATTAAAGGACAAGTCGCCGTAGTGTATTGATACAGACAATAGTTCCCATTGAATTGTAGGGGACTAATAGCACTGGCCACTAATTAACTGGCGCTACGAATCTTGGTTTCGCAGTTGTTACCCAAACAGTTCTTTCCCTCGAATGGTCTACAGTTACATCATGTGGGCAAGAACCCCTTCATCAACTAGAAACACGACATTAACTTTAAACTTTTACACTTCATTACTTGTCTATGCTGACTTTTGTTACTTAAACTTTTCTCTCAAAACACATCCTTTTATTAACTCTCGTCGATCCCCCTCTTATACATCAACTGCCGTCTTTTCCTGCCCCGGCCCTTCCGCTGTCGCATCCAAAACACCCTCCTCCTTCTCGCCCTCGGTACCTTTTTGCAACTTCTTCTCCAACCTCTTCTGGTACTTGGCTCTCTTGGCATCAAGGCGATCCTGTTCCTCCCTCAGTGCCCTGATTGCTGGACTCTTTGCCCTGATCTTGGCGCCGTATCGCCAGAAAACAAATGGAATTGGGATCATGGCCACCTCGAGAAGCCCGAGAAGGGTTCCAGCCCATTGCGGAGTCATGGCTGCGTACATCTTGGGCCCAGCCAGGGGCAGAACACCACCGACGATGCTTCGAATAACTGCGTTACCGGCAAGGGCGCTGGCGGCATAGATGGAGTACGCGCTGGCGAGATAATTGGAGCCATAGATGAAGCAGAGCGTGTTGCCCGCGCCAAAGGGGACACCGAACGCGATAGGAATGGCCCAGTGGATGCTGCTGGGGAGGCATGTCCAGGAAAAGACGAGCTGACCGAGAGGCGTTAGGACAGCGCCAATAGCCATGACCAACGCTGTGGCTTCGGGTTGGACCCTGCCAGTCACTGGATCTCGGGGCTGAGAGTTGATCAATCGACGCAGAAGGGGTTCCGCGAAGATGGCGAGCATCGTCCCTACGCCAATCCCGACAAAGGCCAATCCCGACATGCCCGCGTTCCAGCCACGATGCTGCGCGAACACAATCGGATACGCGACGAAACAGAGGTACAGGATGGCGTAAATCAAAGAGATCCTACCAGCTGGTCAGAGTTTCCCATCACGCCAAGAACCCACTGAGACAGTGGATCATCTGTCTCAAATCTCAACTTCACTTACCAAACGTCCATGAACCACAGAATAGGCTCAGTAGCCACCAGCTTAAAGGGTCGACTCATGTTGATTCTGAGCAGATGCCAAGTGGACACCTTCTGGTCATACTGGCACCACCACCGCGGGTCGTCATCTTCCTTGCGCAGGCGCGCGGCCTTTTGCTTCAGGATAGTAGGGTGGTACGTCTCCTTGACCGTCGCCATCATGAGTACTCCAGCGCCGCCGAGGATCAACACGATCCAGTTATCCCACCGCCAACCCAAATGCTGATACACAAACCCGCCAATAATGGGCCCGGTAGATGGGCCATTCAGGGGTGCAATTGACCACATGGACATGGCAGCGGCGAGGTATTCCGGATCTGAGATGTCGACGATAGTCCCAGGGCTGTTGGAAATCATTGCGGCCCCGAAGAGGGCGCTTGAATTGCACATTAGCAGGTTCAGCCAGCACTGATGGAGGCCGTATACTCACCCAAAGAATCGCACAACGATGATCTCTGTCAGAGAGGTCGCCAGAGCACAAGGGAGAATCAGCAACACCCAAATACTGAGGCAAACCAGGTACACCTTCTGGCGGCCATAAAGTTCACTCAATGGTGCAACAATCAAACTTCCCACCGCAAGGCCTAGGAGATATGTCGTCAAACCCAGGGTTGTGATGGTGGTCGTCGATCCATACTCTTCAACCAAGCCAGGAATCGAAGCCGTGTAACATGTGCTGTACAGGACCACGACCCAAGTGGAGTACGAGACAGCAACGATGATCCAGGCGCGATACCATTTTGACCAATTTCTTGGATTGTCTGGATCACCCTCCTCAAAGAAGACCTCGAAATCAGGCGGCCGAGACGCGGCACTGATGACGCTGGTGCCAGTTCGAGTGTAGGTAATGGGTTCACGAGCCTCCCGTTCTGCCTGGGTCTCGAGATCCGGTGTCAGGGCATGTTCCAGAGCCTCGAATATGTCCGAATCGTGCGACGACCGAGCGGCCGCGCTATGCGGGCGGCTGCGGCGCGTGTCGGCTGTCTTGATAGGTTCCAAGATAGGCGACGGAGCTGTTGAAGACGAAGACGATGACGAAGACTCGGCGCCGACATCTGTCGACGCCTTTTCAAGATCACCCGTCATGATGCTTCCTAGATGGATGCGCTGGAGGTTGTCGCCTTTGAGCTACCGACTGGGCAGAATGGAACAATGGCAAAATTCACAGGGGACCTGTTGTCATGCTACCAGAGAGGATGGCCACCTTTCTCTGTGATGGGGAGCGAGCAGTCTACAGCTGGCGAACTTGCAGCACTTGCAGCAGTGGCGAAGGATAAGAATTTTGACAGATCAAAACAGCAAGGGCCAAACTAGGAGCTGAAAGGATTGATAGTTAACCAGGAGCGACGATGGGTACCCTTACTACCCTCCCATTCATTACGCGACCGATGCGGCACCGATGCCGAACACCCATCGTCCAGTTCAGCTTTTCAGACGGACGTAACATCGGACATAGCAATCACTTAGAGACTGGGCCTAGCAAAGTGGAGAGCAACAAATTCTCTATCAACGCCATGTGGAGCTTGCAGTGGGTGTGTCTGGGCAAGCCAAGGTCTGCCTGTGGGAGCATCAGAGATGCCATCCCGCTCTGGAAGACCCTGCCCCACGTGCGGAACCGGATATCCCTGGCTCAGCCAGGGTTGCGGATAAGGAGAGAGGACGGAATAGGGGCGCGAACCTGATGAAGCCGGGGCAGAGCTCTCCATTCGCCTCTTTGGTGCCCGACTCTGAAATCACACCAGCTGCCCCCGTAGCAGACAGGTTCATGTTGGTGTTCTGTCAGACCTGGATGAGCAAAAGAGAGCTGCAGCCAGAGACGCAGCCGCTCTCTGCCCCACCGTCATCTGAGGTGCTCTTACGGGCAAAGGCTCGCCGATCAGCCATGCAGAGAAGCACCTTGGTTCCACGCTATGTTTGACCGAGTCGGTGCCGAAGTCCGCTTTCGGCCGGATGAACCAACCCCAGCTCACCAACGTGGTTGTGGCTTGCGGATGGCTGTCGGCCGATGGTGATGACGCCAAAGACGGCAGTTGATGTCGTGAGGTAGGGCGCAGGGCGTGAGTGATGGCTTACAATGACATAGCAGGGCGTGCAAGACAGACAATAAGTGTCGACAAGCTGTCGTCCAATTGCCGATGTGACGTTGGGAAGGCTTCATGAGCAGCTTCAAGATATGAGAGCCTGGGAATGAGGGCAACCTCGGCTCGTTACCAGCGCCCTCGGCCCCGCTATGCCCCAGGATATCGATGCCAAGGCCCAGCTGGTGCACCGAGCATTCGTCCAACAACTTGAATTGCCTAGAGCCTGTCGTCAACTTTAAGGCTGCTCGTAGGGCTAGTAGAGTTGGAGAAATCTGGGGTTTCGGGTTGACGAGATCTCAGACTCCACTGCGTCGAACCACTTATGGATCGGGATGAGGTCAAGTCGGCAATGCTGCGGTGGAAGCATGACGTATTACCCATGCCGTACAAGAAACTCTTTCGGCGTGTTTTGTCTCTTTACAAGTGACAAGTCCTCGCAGATTCGCGTTGCATAGAGGTCAACAGCTCAGCCGACACTCGCTCTAAGACGGACAAGAGGATATATATGCAACTCTAACCGGAAGCCTCGGATGCTTGATGGCCTTGCTTGTTGTTGTTAATTCGTTATGATCATTATCATTACAGCATGGTATCCTACTTGGCTCACAACTCACCGTGTGTCCGTGTCGCTCCCAGGTACAGCCAACGTCTAGCTTCTTAACTTGTGTCACCCCTTCTCTTCAAACGTCTCCCTTACACCCTCAGGCCACCAGATCATACAGCCTATCAAGACACCATCACCTCCAGGTTCCTTTTTACCTTCGGCATTCACTTTGCCCTTTCCCACCCTGATGTCCTCCACCAGTTCGAACCCATGCCTCAAGAACTGGGTCATCGAGTATCGCGATGTCGCTTCTAGCCATACAGGCCTGCCCACCTTGCGCGCTTGGTCCTGGAGGTACTGGGTCTGGGCGCTCAGGAGACCCTGTCTGCGATGGTCCTCAGTTGTTGCGGCAAGGAGGATGTAGAAGCAGTCACGGATGCGTGACTTGGGGAGGACTTGGAGCTTGACCTTGTCGACTGATTTGAGATACTGGATCAAGAGGCGCTGCCGGTCTATGTGAGCTTCTTATTCTCGGTCACCAAGTCATTCCTCATGTCGTCTAGCTCTCTCACGACATTTCAAAATAGCCACGAGTATGTGTGGCGAAGAGCAGGATACTTACATGCGTCGGCTTCAATCCACCAGACAGGGTCGCGGGAATAGCACCGCACTTTAACACAGTCCACAAGCCGTCATAGTCTTGCCCCGGTTCCGAGATGACCATCATGGAGCTCCAGTCGTTCGCATCAAGGATGTATCCGCCGCAGATAGGGCCGGAACGCACCACGGGCTTTAGGAAGACGCGCAGGCGCTGCTGGCGCTTGTCATCACCGCCGTCTTCGACAAATATCCACGCAAATAGAGGGTCACAGCGGAAGGCCGGAACGGCGATATCATGAGCGCGCTGAAAGGCCTCGGCATTGTCTAATCCCCATGGTCCCTTTGATTAGCTCCTGGGTCTTCTAAGGAGAGTTGGCGCGTACCTTTGCGATGTAGACGTATCTCTGGTTTGCTCTGCCCCCCCATCGCAACACGATTACGTATTGTAGCTTTTCGGGACTGAGAAATTGATTAAATGCCAAGGATGAAGCAACGGCTATTTGAAGAGTAAAGGAAGGAAGAAAAAGTGGTAATTTGAGTTGTACTGGCTGCTCAGACTAATTAGTGGCTTGAAGTAGGCCGTGATGCCCCTTGCGATATTAGACTAAGGGGGGATCATTTATCAATCGCTTTGTTTTTTTGCGCTTAATGCTGACGCTGCCTTGCAAGCCCAGAATAAGTGAAAAGAACCATGCAACTATTTGCCTACTTGTATGTAGAGCTAAGCCATTCAGCACTAGGGTTGTTGATACCCCAATGGTGAGACAGCAAGATAGTGAGTTTGTCTGTATTACCGCCAGAGCGAGATTGCATAAACTCATCTCATGAAACGACAGTTCATATTGCTCATACTATTTCTGGGGCTAGCACACAGCTAGTCGGATCGTCGGCATCTGTCAAGATGGGTATGTTTACTATGGCTATTCTTCTGAGGCTCATGTTTGTATGAAAACAGTCACTAGACAACAACAGCACATGAAAACTTGAGCTTGTTTGGCTGCAGCCAGAAAACATGCTTGCAAGTCAATCGCAAACTGGTGGATCTAGACCCTCCAGGGTTCGTGGCATCACATTCCGTCCAAGTCAAATCAGGAGATTCATAGAATTAACAAGCGAATAATCCCTATATAGCCCTCTTGATACAAGTTGAACAAGCATTCTTTCAACATTTCCGTCAGGTATCATGTTTTCCTTCCCAGACGCCTCGCAAGCCCAGGTCTAAATAAGACCGTTTCTCTCAGATCTGTACAATCCTCGCCCATTGCTAGGGCATCGTGTAACTAAGGAGACTCCAGCTAATCTCTCTATCTCTTTCTCTCTTCTTTGGCCAGATGGTCATGAATCACATGCCGCAGTATAGATGCTCTCCAACGTCCAGGTGCTAATAATGGTCATGGCCTCAAGGCCGTGTCCTCCTATCTCTAATAGTAATTCTGCAAGTCTGAGCCGTTGTTCGCGTTGTACCCACCCATCGGACGGCCCTGTGACGCCGCAGGGCCTCGGGGTGGTTGTTGACTCCATCCACCAAACTGGCCTTGGCTGGGGCCTGTTGGGGCTGTTGCTGGGGGTTGGTTCTGGTTTTGGCTGAGCGGCGGGAAGGTATCGTCATAATCAACCTGTGGTCCGTAGCCGCCCTGCTGATTTTTGGGTTCGACGTCATCGAGGGATCGGTAGTTGTAACCTCCTCCTCGACCACGGCCCCCACGACCGCCCCTGGCATTACCGCGATGGCCTCGGTTCGCATTGCCCCGTCCTCGCCCCCCTCGGCCGCCCGTGTGGTAGCCCCTCGACTCGTTGCGTCCGCTGTAGTGGGCATGTGTGTTTCTTTGGTTCCACTCATCATCGCCATTGTGCTTCCGCTTCGATGCCTTGTTGGCAAACAAGCTCTCATATGCATCCTCTCGCGGATCGTCTTGGTCGATGCGTAGAATGACCTTCTCACGAACCACCGTCTCAAACACAAATGACTTGTCCGGTGGCAGAGGGTGCCAAGTCTGGATCTTGCCGGCGTCGATTGGCTTGGCCCCTTTTCTCAGTGCTAACACAACGAACAAACTAGGGTTATCAGTATGGTACTTGGCATGCTGAGGGACTGGTCGTAGTTGAGCTGCCCAGATACTATTCTCATAGCAACCTGTGCCGGTAACCTCAAACTTCATCTTGCTGCCCATGCCGCCCACCTTTTCCAGGATGCTAGCAGGGCATGGTCGGGGACAGATGAGGATGTTGTTGCCGTGGTATTTGAGTTCATGCTGGGGCATATTCTGGGGTATGTGGGCCAGCTTGATCAGCCGCTTTGTGTCCTCGGGGCCAACCATGTAGCCAGTAAAGAATACAGTCTTTTTGATTCTGAGCTGGTGCTGACGTGAATGCGCAGGCTGCTTGGAGACCATTTCGTTGTGGATGTTGACCATGTGCTGGATCTCGGCCGCCTCGACCACGGGATCGAGGGTCGCTGCAGTGTCGGCAACTTGAATCACCTCTGCGACCAATGGTCCTCGTGTCGGCGTGGCGTTCTGTCTGCGATTGTACTCGGCGAAGAAGTCGCGGAACCCCTTTGTGTGCTTTGGCCGGTCCTCGTAAACCCGAATCTCCTGCGCGTTCTTGTACGTCTCCATCAGGGCTTCGAGGAAAAGCTGCTTGAAGTGCATGGTGCTTTGGAATCGCTGGTTTGTCGGGCTGACCTGGGGCTTTAGGCCAACCATGTCGAATTCGAGACCCTTGGCCGTAACCATCCTCTTGATGAGCTCGGCGAACCCGTGCTCTGACCGGCCGGTCAGTAGGACGCAGAGGGCATCCTGCTGCTTGATGCTCAGCTTGACAAGTTCAACGACCTTGTCGTTCCACCACCCATCCCATACACGCTTCTCTTCCACGTCGATGCCCTCGCCAGTGGCAGCGAGGATGCGGCTGTCGTGCCACCAGCCGCCATTGACAAAGGTGTCTTGATTTGATAATTGTCCAATCGTGTGTCCATTCCAGAGCTGCGGGTTCGGCAGGGGAGTTTTGAATACTAGAGACGGATCAGCAGAGGTACATGGTCGATTGGCCAAAGAGCACTGACGGGTGTTATCGAAATCGTAGACGTGGAGAGCCTTGATCTTGTCGACGGCTGCTGACAAGTTAGCATCCAGCCGCACGAGTTTTGGTTCGCTCCATCGATGACGGACCTGGTAAGGGGTGGTTAAGAATGGACCAGCGACCCAGAGCCGTGATTGTGAATTGCGACGCGGCGGCCGCAGGGCCATGGTATGCGCTGTAGGCCGAAGCCATGGCGCCCGGGCTCCCGCTCGACACGCTGAGGCTGCGAAGACGAGCAGTGGCTGCAAGCATGCAGCTTGGGGGCGGATGTTGAGGCTGGGGCTGAAGAGACGCCGTCGATGTCGTGTTTGCCGCTGGTCTTGTCCTGGTCGATGATGATGTCGATGTCGATGCCGATGCCGACGTCCAAGTTTGCTGGCGACGCTGCTGGATGGGAACCGGCCAGCCGCGCCGGTGGGGCCCAGGCAGTGTACGACGGCTGGCCTGAGGCTTCAGCGCTTCTACAGGCGATAGACGCCGCATCTCCGGGGGGCCTGGGCGGACAGCAGGAGGCACCACTGGAGGGCACCTGCGCTGGCTTGGCCGACTTGATTGATGGTCGATGGATAAAGGTCGACCTTTTACGGGGTGAGTCGGCATCAATCGACGAGGCTCTGGGATAGCTAGGTATGCAGATGCGAAAGTGACCAGCAGAGAGAGACGTTGCCTTATTAACTTGTTTTTGTAATTGTCAACTTACCCCTCACGATTGGCATTCCCGCCTGACACTCTCTCCTGCACGGCCGCCGTCAACCTTTTCTGTTTCTGTCCGCGTCTCTGTCTCTGTCTCTGTCGCCCGGCACTCAACTCGACATGGCGTCGTCTAGCGCCGTCCGCTTCGTCACTGGCTCCAAAAAGTCCCCTCTGGGCTCCCTGCATCTTCAGCTTCGCGTCAAGCCAGGCGCCAGCAAGAACCGCGAGGGCGTCACCGCCGTCACCGACGATGCAATTGAGCTGTGTGTCGCCGCCCAGGCTCGCGAGGGCGAGGCCAACAAGGCGGTCGTCCAGGTCCTCAGCTCCGTCCTAGGCGTGCCAAAGTCTAGTCTCCAGTTAACGCATGGGCTCAAGTCGCGCGACAAGACAGTTGTGCTGCAGGGCGTAAAGGGCGACGGTCATGAGTATGCGAAAACCATACGCGAGATGCTGGACAAGGCTGCCGAGGAGTGAGTTGGGCTTGTTGCCACAGTCTATCAGGAACCACAACTGAGACCAGTTCGTCATACTGTCTGGCACGATTCTACCATTTAGTCAATTGTGCCACATTATTGGCTGTTCTTGTTCAACAATAACAAAGACTCCTGGCATACATTGACAACTGCTACATCAATACAACCACGTCTAGCAGCTTGTTGTCGAGGGAAAAAAAAGAGTGCCACGACGAGGGATCGAACCTCGGACCTTCTCATTACTAGTGAGACGCTCTACCACTGAGCCACCGCGGCGAGTATCAGAGATGGCCGAGGTGTCTGGCAACGGGTCCATGACTGTGGTGTGCACACTCGTCGTCGTGTACGCTTCACCTTTCAATTTGCGATCACCAAGGCGCAATCTTAATAATCCTTCAAGGCCTCGGGAACTGGAGCCAGGTGCATGGTACAACTCGCGCGATCAAATAACTCGTTGAAATAAAAACCTAGTCTCCGCCAAGCTCAACCTTCTCACCAGGTGCAAAGGCGACTTTGTGACACACGGTGATGCCTCTTTTTGACGTTGCAGCTGCAGCTGCAGGTGAGTATCTAATGCATGTTTGGCAAGTGTCACTGCAAGCTAGCAGTTGCTGTATCTATCTATGAGATGCAAAACAGCATCAAGCCAGTGATTATGTCGATGTCCGCAACTGGTAGGTTGTACTAGTTGCTTTGTTTCATTATCCGTGGTAGCCTGAGTCTTTTGCAGCCGAGATGCTTATTTCAAACTACTCTCATAAACAAGTTTCAGCACAATGCAGCCTGTCTACAAATCTCCAGGACCTATGAACGCGTGTGCATTTTAAATTACCATCTTCAAAAAATCCATATTTGTTTCATAGATCGAGATGTCTCACCGAAATGTCGATCGATCCAAAACTCAGTACCCTAGACCCTGCACTTGACGGAACGAGCTAATAATGAGCCCAAGAGGCCGAGGACCGGCGTTGAATCCTCTTTGGTGTTTCCAGCGGCTAAGGCGGATTATCGTGCCTGTTGCAATGTCCTAGGGTAGCGAAATTGGCACTGATGTCATGGTCTCGGGAGTCAAACACTCACTGTTGACAAGAGCAGATGTCGATATCTTCTCTCGCAGAAACCCAGATCAAACCCTCACGCGAAACAGGAGTTTCCACAACCACGGGTCGCTTATCGGAGTCTCGGGGCGGGATACCATGACCTGGGAACCTCGACTTCGCACAAGCTGATCGCCCATGTCCAGCTGTCGCCCTACGGCGCAGATCACTTCAGCCTCGATATATCCACGCCGGTCTATCCAGAGAGACCCCGCACCTCGCTTCGAACAAGAGATGCCCTTGTAGCGCTGAACATGGACGCTTTGCGTCACCCTCACCATCTAGAGTCCAGCCGCCACAGCAAAGAGGGGTGCTCTCACCAGCCTCAGCAAAGTCTCCTCGGTGCCCTTGACGCTGGGGGTGACTCTGCTGTGGCTGAATGCCCTCAAGTTGCCAGAACAGGAAGCCCTCACAGATGTCATTGGCGGTTAACTGGAGAGCTGCAAGGCCAGGGGGTTTGTTGCTTCCAGGTACATAGACGGCAGGAATCAAGCCCCCTTTCATACCAACCTTTGCTGAGAGATTGGCCCCGAGTACTAGCCGTTCCGCCCGCAACACTTGTTCGAACGAGAACCACTCGTTCTCAGCGACCTTCCCAAGCCCTATCTCAGGTGTCGCTAACGAGGGAAACCGTCAAACGGCTCCTTTGCGAGACCCCGAGTTGCGCCGCCTGGGCTCCTAGCCCCGAGCCGGGACCTTGACAAGCCCGACGATCGCCCTCCCCCCCAGGCTAGCCTCCAAACCTGGCGTTGATCAACGACACCCAATGATGGAGCACGTTCCAGGCGCTGATAGAGAGTGACTTGTGGCTCGAGACTTGTCGATCCCCCTCACGGCCACAGCACACGCCCCCTCGAAAGCCTCAAGGGTTCCATCATGATTAGAGGCTGGAGCCAGTCAATGTCGCCGAACCTTGGGTCGTTTGATTGACGAGACGCTTTCTTGGACACAATATCGCCACAGATCTGCCCCTGTGGCTCATGATGGCTTTTCGTGGCGACAGTTGAACCACACCACCATGCCACATGGTCCAGAACCTCAGTGTCCCCAACCGGGCCGTTGAGCGACCCTTGCCGAGCTGAGGGCCCCAATGGCCCGGCCCTCAAATGGGAGGGGGCGCGAGGTGAGTCGAATTGCGTGCCCGTCGATCAGCCGGGTCCCCTGAGGCGCGAGCTTGAACCTCGACTGTGGCTAGTGACGACGGGTTACACGATCATGACAGCCCCCCTCCTACTCCATCGGGAACCGCCACATGAGCCGCCGGCCTCGCACACAAGACGAAAGGCCAGTGATCTCGGGCAGCGGGGAGACGTTCCCGGCCGAGAGTTTGAGAGACGACGAGAGCTGAGGATGGAATTCTCGGCTGCCGCGCCCGCTGTATGCGATGAGATGAGCCGGGCCATGGGAGATCGGCGATGATCGAGACCTAAGATGTCGTTCTAGGCGATGCCGCCAACTCCGTGCCGAGAGGTCGTTTTGACGGGTCCAAGCCAACAGCGTGACAGCAAGACCCAACTCGCTCTAGAAGCTGCTGGGCCATCATGATACAGTACTGTACTGTACAGTACAGCCCTGTAGCACACCGCCAGAGAAACAAACGGGCGCTTCCGAACCCCGGACGAGACAACGCATCGCAGATTGAAACACGCACAAAACGAGCGAATCGCAAAACAAGACGGCCCAAATCACCTTTGCCCATGAAACACATCGCTTACCCATCCACACGAGACGTCAACCCTTGATCCTCATTTTCCCAATCCAGACCTGGCCAGCACACGAGCCACAACGTTAAATCACCATCCCGCCCACGATGCAACCCAAGAGAGGCAGCACAGCCACAGTCCCCCCCCAGGGCCGCGCAAGCCTCCTTGCCACAGCGAATCTACAGCATGGCATGTGGCTAAGCTCGGCACTTGGCCACTGCATCTGCTTCTTGGCGTACCAGTATCAGTGCTGTACGGACATGAATGGCCCTCTAGCCTGTCAGCCACGCCCTCCAACTTGCGTAGATGATCTCGGAAGACGGCTCCAGAGGACCCTTGGCGAGCACCCAATGCCTCATGTCGTGTGTGGTTCGTGCAACGCACGCTGTAGCTGGACTCTTGCCCCAAAAACATGCCATCTCTGGCCGTTTGACCGCAGCCTCTGACTTAATGTCACGGAAACAGCCCTCTATGCTGTGGTTCCCGCCAATATTTGGCGCCCGAAGCCGCCGGGTCGAAAGCTCCGGCGCCTCTGGGCAGACCAGGGGCTTATCCCTTTAATATCTCTTGGCCCTTTGCGTTGGTACCGGGTACTGTACAAGAAAGCAGCAGATGAACCCTCCTCACTTGAGGCGCCGGGACGATACACCGGCCACCCAAGATAGCCTGGGATCGAACGAAGCCTATTCGTCCACGCCCTGCATGTAAACAATGCCGCCGTATGTGGCCTGCCATAGCCTCTGATGATCATGGGAACCTGCGCAACCTGACAGCCCAGTCCCTCGCCCGTGTCGGGGTCACGGGGCCTCGGCATCAAGCAATGGCGCCATTCTCGACGACACTAGCCAAGGGCTCGGAGCAGCGAATAGCGGCCGTTGAGTGTCAGGTTGGGCCGCCACTTGGTCAATGTCCCTTGAGATTGATTGCGAGGCTAATCTCCAGTGCTGCTCCTCAAACTTTAGTATGCGCATCCTGTGCCGCTTGATGGGTATTCCGAGTTCCCCATTGTTGCATGTAGAGAGGCCTCACTCATACCAACCAAATAGAAGGTCTTCCTTTAGAGATGTTCAACAAGTATGGGGTATAGTATGTAGTAGAGTAAATACATGTCGTGTCTCCAAAGAACAACATAGATACTCCATCCTCTTCCCTCCTCCCATGCTTGCCTGCATTACTTCGTGAGTCCCCATTTTCGTGTATTTCGGGACTGGTGTGCGCTTGTGTTGTGTTGTGGTGTGTCCATCCATGTACGCGTGCCCGTGTGCCCATGCTCCTCGACGGAATCAAGATGAAAAACTAGTATCGTGCTCAAAAGGTGTTTGTTGCGTCGTGTTGGTCTTCGAGTCGATGAGTTGAGCGAGAGTGTCGTCCGCCACATGGGCGAAAATGGTTAATGATAGGGGCGGAGACAAAAGAGAAAAGTGTAAATGATAGCACCGCCCATCCCATATTGCCTTGCTCTGAACCATATTCCTCCCATTTGACGTCGATGCCACTCATGATATCCAACTCATCATTTCCCGTGTATTACAACAGGGCAGCAACAAAGCAGAATCGAAAATCCAAAGCAAACAACCGCCTCCCACAATGTGCTCTCAGACAAAAACCGGTGGTATCATTTTTAAGAAAGAAAAAAGAAGAATAAGACGGGTCATCAACGCCTCCAGAGCCAACAATCCCTACCCGTGTATGTATGTGATCGTGAGCCCAACCTGGCGACAGGCTAAGGGAACCAAGCAAAACAGTACAATCCCCAGTCTAGACCCAGTGTTCATTTGCTGCAAACCCAAAAACGCAAAACGACAAGAGGGAAGTGCGATGAGAAAAAGCAATAAAAAAAATAAAGTGATTAAAAAGTGAGGCGGAGAATCAAACCGCTAGTTGCTTTGTCGCTGGGAGGCAGGGCACCCTCTTCAGCGGAATCGACTGCCATTTCCCACTCCCGCTTTACCGCTGCAGACTGCCCGACCTCTTCGACTTCGAGAGTCATGTCTTGGCCCTCCTTTAGCTCTCGCACCACGTCGTCGTCCATCTCGACTTCTAGCCCGTTGTGAATCGAGTGGATCGTACGGAGGATTTGGGACGAGTCGAGGCCCCACTTGGCCGCAATTCTGTTGTTCAGCTCTTGGAGCGTGCGTTGCATGAGGTAGATGGCTCGATGGTAATCTGGCTTTCCAGGTTCGGGTTGCATTCGGCGCTGAATGTAAAAGCAGGCGACAGGTTTCGGGCTCTGAGCCTGAGGCGGTCGGTAAGATGGGTCAACACCCAAAGCCTCGATCCATCCGCTGAGGCTACCATCATCGTCGCCTTTATTGATCCTGGTAGGCTGCTCCGAGCCTTTGCGTGATATATCACCCCCCGCTACTGAGTCAAAATTCTGCCATTGGCCACCAGGGCCGATGCCAGAGGCTTGCGACGCTAGAGAAAGTGAGCTAGGCGAGGGGGAAATCATAGAACCCGCGACAGAACTTCGCCCGCTTCTAGCTTGCCAGTTGGGACCCTCGCGTGTGTCGGATCTAGTCAGAGGAGAGGCATCACCAGGAAGTGACACAGGATGCAAATCGGGGTCATCGTGTTCCTCGCCACGGAGAAAGAGGACACTGACGGGCCGTGTACTGGTGAACATGTCCTGTAGAGTCTGGAGCTTGAAGTGCAGATCCTCTTCCATCGAAACTCTTCCGCCGTTGCCACCTCCAGCGGAGCTAGCCGAGGACATGGACCAGGTTCGCTTGTGCTTCTGAACCTTGCCAGGTCGTTGGGTGTCTCCTATTTTTGCAGCACCGCTTGAGCGCTTCCGCTTGCCAAAATCCTTCAACCCGCTCTCGGCTTGGGCGATCTGCTGCTTGAGTTTGTCGATGGATTTCTTGACATGTGCGACGTCGTTGGAGAGCTTTCTTTCCGCTCCATGATCTCGGAAGAGTTTTACCTTGCAGTAGCAAATCTCGGGATTGGCGTCTGCTGCTGGCTGAGAAGGATCGCAAGGGATTGGGTGAGTCTTGGCGCAAAGTCTCACTGGAATACCCTTCACGCCTTTCGAGTGACTAAAATCGGTAGAAAGAAAGTTGAAACGAACCGCAATGTTGACTTCGGGGGGGCCGTTGAGCCCAGGGGTCCAGGTAACGCAGAAGCCATCAAAGGAGGATGACTCAAGCTCTACCCGTGTCCTCTTATCGTCCCCTTCGGCCGGCTGTCCTGCCTCAACATACTCAACTGCCTGGAGTTTCCCACCTCTTTGATGTGCTTCGTTGGTGCCTCTGCCTTCCTTCCAGAGGCCCCAGCATACGCCTGGTCGCTGTCGCTGCTGGTCGTCCTCAAATGACACACGCACAAACGTCCGATACTTGGTACCTGGCGCAACAGGCATGGTTGCATTGGTATCTGCGACGGAGAGCGAGTACGCTTGTCCCTTGTTCAAGTACGTGACAGGAATCTCATCGGCTTGTTTGATCATAGCTGTCGGCGCATTGAGTGTTGAGTGAAATCGGAACTTTTCCGCTGAAGGGGGTAGCGGGTGAGCCATTGGACTGGAGAATTGGCGCGACTGTAGTCCGATCATGGGAGTGGTCTTCTGAAGGGTGGCCCCGATAGATGACATGCGCTCTGGAGAAGGATCCGAGTCCATCGGCGACCCATCCTGATCCATAGTCTCGTAGCCAGTATCTTGATGGACAAAGGTCGACGGCGCAAAGGCGGGTTGAGGTGGTGGTGCTTGAATAAACGGGTTGAAGTGGTGAAATTGATGCGGTTGCAAGGCCTGAAAACCCGTCATGTCCATGACTGCTTGGCTTGGGCCAGGTTGCATCACATCCCCTGATGTTGGCATAGACAGCGGCGTATTGAGACCCATGCCCAAGCCCATTGTCGGGGTATGCAAATCGCCAGCTTGAGGGTGGAAGAGAGTATTGGTGCCTCCGGGTGTGGGCGTGTAATAGCCCGGGGGCGCATTCGCGAAGTTGGCAAAGGACATAGAGTTGGGATCTAGTAGTGAGGGAGTAAATCTCCAAGGATCGTTTGTCGCCCTGGGAGTTGGGTCTTGATCGCGAAATACATCTTGACCAATACCCTGGCTTCTAACAGAGAAATTCCGATTAGCACACGAGCCATGGGGTTTTAACTCGATTTTGAGTTGCGACGCTGCGCGAGGGATGTTGGCCCCGCCAATATCCCGATTGCGATATATAGTCGCGGGACACATGACATACCTTTCAGCCAGCGGCGCAACGGGAGCAATAGTATTATCGGCAGAAGCAGTCTGCGAAATGACTGGCGCGGTGGATGAAGTGCTGACTGCTGCAACTTCTGGGAACTGCTGTCGGAAGTTGGCTAGCAGCTCATCCCCCGGCTTCTGGGAGCTCGTTCTGTACAGAAACGGCATGTTAGCATGGCGCTTGGTGACGGAGACGGTGGAATGTGAGTTGCAAGGGCCGCCGAGGCTGCGCCGAGCAATCGCAGAGGCGCGCGAGCCTAGGACAACGCTGAACTGCGTACCTTTGTCGGAACATGTTGAGGTGGGCGTGGCCAGGCCGTCCCAAGACAGCAGCGATGCCCGATTGGTGTCAGCGCGGCGAAGAGAAGGACGGCTTCTGTTTGGGATGTTGGGTGATATCGCCGGTTCTTGCGATGATCACTTGTATGCGCAAAAGTCGAAGAGATATGTCCGGGTCAGTCGCCGGTGCTGTTCATTGATTGCAAAAAGTGCGGGCTCTAGAGTTGTATAGGCGGGTGGAGGACTATGGGCTGGCGTCGCTGGACCGAAGTTTAGAGGTCAGGGAGAGCTATTCGCGGAGAGCCGTTGGATGCGTTGTAACGGCGAAGGAGGTTCAACAGATAGGCCAGCTGTTCTGAGCGAGTGGTGACAGACGGCGACAGAGTCTTGCGAGGCAGAGGGTAAAATAAAAAACGAAAAGAGGTGCGTGAAGTCGTGGGATATGCTAGCGGGTGGTGTAGGTAGTAATTGGAAGGGTCAGGTAAGCTAGAAGGAGGTAAGGGTATATTGGAGGAGTGGTGGGGACCTGTCGTCAGTCCCGCCGAAGGAGGAGGGCGAACAGACTCGACGGAGAACGAGGATCTGACTTTGAAGGACAAGTACCTCGTACCCAAGTCCCAAGCCCGGGGCGCCGAGGCGGTGTCGTGGATCGAGTGGATGAAGTGGATGGGGATGAGGGTGAGGGCTAGAGTCGAGGGTGGCGTGTACGCAGAGAAGAGCGAGTGCCTGTGCCGCACGGTTTGTGCTTTGTGCCAGACGCCGGGGAGTGGTGCGATGTCGATGTCGATGCGACGCGACGCGATGATCCCTAAGTTGATGCCGAGCTGGATGTTTGTTGTTTTAGAGCTGAAGGGCAAAGGCTATTGTTGCCGCTGGGAGTTGGATGCGAGGGGGGTACGCGAGAACACCCAGTCCGAGAAAAGACGTTGGAGACGGGGAATTCGTCCAAGAGGTCCTAGCGACAGCGACGGTTGTGTGTTGTGCAGGTCAAGAGAGGTAGAGGTACCCAAGCCCAGGTCGACTGTGTCCCTCCCAAGGTGGAGGAGGGAATCGGGGGCGATAATAGCTTGCCCGCAGTGCCGGGATGCCGCCTAAGGACGATGGATGAAATGGCTCTGTCGTCGGCTCGTGCGAAATAATGCCGTGTCGTTTGTGGCTTTGTATTGCAGCGATACCCCGTGCAATATCGAGGGCCGGGAGGTCTGAGCTGAGGCGTGATTTTAAACGTTTCCCGTCAATACAGACTATTGCTGCCACTCCCGAGGGGGCTCGCTCATTGAAGTAACCCTCTCAGGCTGATGGACTGTTTTGTCGCTCACCACTGCACGCACCGTCAGAAGGACATGCATCCATCCCATCCCATCCCATCCCACTGATCCCAGCGATTCTCGGGAGCCTGTGGGGTCATCATGATGGAGGCAAACCCGCAAGGGGGGACCCTGGCCCTAGCAGTCTTCGCGCCAGCCAGGCCAGGGTCAAGGGTCAGCGGCGGGGTGGGGAGAGAGGCGGAAGGAGAAAGAAGAAGAGGAGGCTCGTTGATATCAAAATTGTTAGTGCGGGACAAACGGCCATGGTCCATTTTCGCCTCCCGCGGTTATGGCGACGCCCCTTCTCAATTTCTCCATTCTCCCTGCTCCTGTTCGAACCGTCGCCGGAGGCATGTGGCTTGTGTGGCTTGTGACATGGGGTATGAGCCAGCGCATGGGCAAATGAGAAATAGCGTCACGGACGTTGAGAGTCCGGTGTCTTTCAGTGGACGGAACCAAATTTGAGTTGAAGGTAAAATAGGACGCCAGGTGCTCGCAAGAGTGGCTCCAGCTCTAACGTCAATGAGAGAGACAGTGAAAAGAGGACTGAGCCACACCTTGTCACGCCCTCGCCCTCGCCCAACCTTAAGAATCACCCCCAGAAAAAAAAAAAAACCTCCCGTCCTTTCCCCGGGCGGGCCCTTGACTGCTGTTCTCCCAAAAGCAGTGGCCCTGGCTCCGGATACAACAGCGGTAACCCTTACGCAGGAACGCCAGCGTCGTGGGATGTGGAGGCCCCGAACCCACAGCAAGTCACTAGCTGGATCGGATCTTTACACGGTCATCGGCTCTTCAGCCAGAGCTCCTCTCTGGCAATCGGCTGCCCAGCCCAAAGTCACCCCTCATCGACAGTTGCATCGCCAGGTGCCTGCTGGGCCTTCGGGGGCCGGGGATTGAACCATTGTTTGAGACTTTTCAAGCGCTGCGGCCGACTGGCTGCCCTGGCTGCCCTGGCTGCTCTGGCTCCTCACTGACAAGACTATATATGCCAGCAATAAATTAACGAGGTAGGACCAATGACAGCTGGCCGAAAGGGGCAGAGGAGAAGAAAGCAAAGGAAAAAGATGGAGATCCCTTGCCCATTATCAAACAGCGTGATGAATGCCTCGTCTCCCGCTTCCCGCCGCCGTGCGCTGCGCTGGTGCTATGCGCTGTGCTGCCTCTACCGCTATCTGTCGAGGTTGGCCCTCCCATGCTACCTCCGCGATCTCGGCCTCTCATTGGTCCGGTCTCGTCCCATTCAGTGAGTGCGCACGATGGGATCAGAAGCATCAGCATCGGCATGAGCATCAGCATGGCATCCGTTTTGGCATTGGTCACCGGCGGCATGACGGATGGGAACGCACCCGTCCCTCTCATCTGCACCCGCCGACCGAAAAATGACCTCTGCCTCTAGGCCTTCCCCTTTGGGGCCAGCCACCTGACCAGGGCTGTCATTCACCATGGCATCCCATGGCCGATGGCGAGATCTTTGACCCTTGGGTGGGCTTTGTCTACCCGCTGGAAGGGAGGACTGTTTTCTGTCATGGCAAACCATCAAAGGTGACATTCTCAGCCTGAAGTCGTCTGTGGCTGTGCTAGAAGCTTCATCAACCGCCAATGACACCCATCAAATCAAAGGACGTAGGTACTTTCGCTCGTGCGGAGCGGAGCGCGCTTGTACATACCCATGCCGCTGCCGAACTGCCTGAATCAATCAATCAATCGACCCAGCAGCGCCGAGGGTTCTTCTGGAGCCCGCTGGCTTGAATAACAAGAGACCTCAACCGTCACAATCGAACCATTTCTCCAACACCGCTTGTCCCGATTCAGCTTGGACTAGCAACGTTGGGAATGCGCTTCGCGAGAGCTATGTACTGCATTGGAAGGGTCGCCGAGGCCCGTCATCTGTCACTATTGGCGTTGTTCTGCGCTGGGCTTTTGCCGCCATTTTCAGCCAGGGATCTTCATTACCCGCGCCCGATTGACTATCACTGTATCGATATATGGGCGCTTTCTACAGTATGCGAGCTCCCTTGCGGATGTTGATGTTCTTTCCGTGAGCCTGTCATCTGCCCGTCCCTAGGTGTGCTTGTGCTGTGTGGCTCCCGACACCGCCTCACGCTGGGGCGGCGATTTGATGACGAAGCCACACGTCGGATCTAGGCCTCGGGAGGATCACAAAACTCTAATCATGATGCCCAACGCTCCCCCATCCGGACCGTTGATTTGCTGCATCGAATATTACGGCGACATTGTCATGGCGCTGATCACTTCAAGCAATGGTGACAGTGGCTTGATGTGGCGGAACCTGTGGCTTGACGCGTGGCTGGTATTGCGTGGCTTGTCGCCCCTTCCAGCTGTGTTCTTGTGCCTTTTGGAATGAAGGCTGCAAGAGCTGTCACTGATATGAAACCTTTCCCTTCAATCATCAAGTCTTCGTCATTGTGGTTACGCCTGTCCGTCATGGACGGCTATCATTGTCCTTCTTTTGCTGGTGGCCAATTTCCACATCTTCGAATACACTCATGCCCTTCGATGGCACCTCGCCCCGGATAATCAACTCCATTTGGGCCTGAACCGCTGCGGCTTATACCAAATTGATTAACTTTTCCAGCACAGAACGAGCCGCTTCGATCTGTGCTAAACGCCGCATCGATCCTCGTCTTGCGCACTGGATATCGGATTAGAGTCCCTTCAAACAACTCAAGCATAGGGTTGCCAAGTGTGTTGGAGATAACCATGTCATTTCAGCACGGCTGAGACTCGAAACAAATCTGAAAAGCTTCAGATTGGCTGCAGAAACAGTACGTGTCAAGAAACGCAACGATTGTTTCCAATTGTTAACAGCTCTCATGCAGGTACCCTCTAGTCGCACCGACACACTAGCTCCTCTCGACCCGGCCTCTCCTACCGATTCGCGGCGGCTATCCAGTGAGGGGATTTCTGAGCAGAGCTTGCGGTCTTCCAATTGGTATCGCCTACTTGGGATCCTCTTGTTTTAGACAAGCTGAGTGTCTATGCCGAGTTTCTGCTTGGGAGCGGTGATGGAGCTGCCTTTTACCGGGGCCTCCCTGCCAGGTCCCATCTACAACCATCTCGGAGGGTAATCCTGATCCCGGTCAAGTACCCCATGGCATAAGAGAATTGCATATTCAGCTTGGGGTGTATGACGGACGGATGCAGCGCCGTGCCGCTGAGAGGCTTGTGCGGAAGATGGTCCCCCTTCAGCGGGGAGTATGCATTAAGCCAAGGGACAGACTTTCTATTACTATCGCCGATGAATGTCTGGCCCTGGGTCCAAGCTCAACCTCAGGCTCTGGCGGGAAAGCTCTTCTCGGACTCGACGATGTTCGGCAGGTCCTTCAGTCCCGACCCAGAGGACTTACACCTTATTTGCGTCACTGCTAGGGTTGGCGAGTTGGAAAAGTCCAGCTGCTTGCTGAACATCATTATGCTGCACTGCCCAACGCCTTTGATCGTCTTCTTCCTGATGGGGCTGCTAAGATGCATTTACACCCAGTCTTTCTGCACTCGCCTATTCCCGCGCCTAGAATATTCTCTGGCACTTGGGCGTCGGAGCCAATACCTACAACAGACCTGTGGCTGGTGACCTGAAAGCCCTGCCGGCCCTGCAGTCATCTTGGTGTGAACACCACCGAGGCTTCGGGCGGATTTGGCGCGCCATGTAACGCTTCCCCCTCACTCCTAGAGCTCGACAGCAATTTACTTAAAAGGGACCGTCTTAATCACATCGGTTGGGGCTAGAGGGCCGGCAGCAGTTTGAGAAATGAACTTTCTTTCTTTGTCATGGCTGACGAGATGACAACGGAGCTGGCTTGATATTGTGGCCGTTGGTTCGCAGCACACGGGATCCAGGGCTGTGAGCCCACCCGTCGACTTGATCGAATCCTCAGATGCAGTGTCACTCAGCTACCCCACAGATGACAACTGGCTCGTGATGACCTGCAGAGCTTTGGGGTGGCCAGCGTGAGACAGCTGCATTTGAGCATTGTTTCACGACACAATCTGAGAGTATCGGACAATTGCCGAGTACTTTGCCGCCGTGAAGCCGTCAACAACGGATCAAACTCAAGATCAAGCTTTAATTCACGAGCGGCTCACGCAGACGCGCAACACGATCCTACCGCCAGTTCTGGGAGGACCCTGGTCAATAGCCGAGCGGACATGGCACCAATCTTGTCGCGTTGCATGCCCTACAAGTGCATGGGTGGCCCAACATCACGAGAGCCGAAGTTCGAGCCACACTACGGCCGCGAAGAAAACGATGATGTCATTGCTGCTCTCCAGGATCCTTCCACGTCAGTCAATCTACGAGGCTGAAACCCTTGAGGGCTACCCACCTTTCCGCTACTCGAGCCCGAGATGGAATGGTTGAGTCTTTTTGGGAGTAAACACTTGCAAGGGTTCACAAGGGCTATTCCAGAACAAGGACAAAACACAACAAAATATCGATCGCGTATCAGGGCTAGGGCTGCCGACGTGGCATCCCTCTATCCAGCGACGTGCTTTCCACCTCCAATGGTCCCATTCCGAAACTGAATAGTTGCGGTCTGAAGCAAATCAACAACATATGCCGCGACAGTGGCGTCGTTCTGAAACCACTTGTTCCGTCATCGCATGCGCTGATCCCCTCGGTTGGTGGACCGCCATCACGAATAGCAAAAGTATTGGAGGCCTTGACGTCATTTACGTGTAGTCTTTTGGTCTCGAGACTTTTGACGGTTTATTTTTTAAGATATGCGAGTACATTTACGCCAAGGCCAGGCTCAATTGCAATCATGGCAAAGATCGGCAATCAACCATTCGTCTGACAACCGTCTTTGGTCTTCCCCAAGTGACTTCGCATGCCGGTCAATTGGTGGAAGTTTTTACCAAAGCTCTTGGAAAACGGTACAACGGCACTTACGTGCTGTCTCCTTTCGCTATAGTCAGGGTATTCGCGGCCAAACCTGCATACAAGCGCAAATATAGCCGACCCATACCCGCGGCGCGGTTCTCCGGGGCCTTGTCACACTCGCGTCTGGAGCAATGAGACTATGAATCCTGTTGCTTCTCACCCATTCACCGGCAGGAACACCCATTACGGAAGTATAGGCGCTGCGTTAATCTTGCCAGGATTCAGCGCACCCTGTAAAGCCGGGGGTTTGGTGCGACCCCTGTGATGAGCCCCTGGCGCCGCTGAAGCCATACTCCGGAGGACCGCATTTTGTTCGAGCAGGTGGTTCATGAATACAATCTCACGTCTGCCGGGCAAGAGACGTTCTGAGCCTAGTCAAGGCTTAGTGGTTGAGATGCTATTCAATAAGTCATAGCGCAAGACTGTTGGGGCTTTACAGCAGAACAGGAATTGAGCACTCGAATTGGGCAGATATCGGGGAAGGGACTTCGAACATCAGCAAGATGGGTCCCTGCAGGCCCTTTGTTCATATTTGGCTATCGCAGAGGTGAACGCCTGCTTGAGGAGCTCCAATGGAGTATCATTCCGAGTGCCACTCTTCTCAAAGGGAGATGCCCGCTGGTGATAGCTTCATCCACCTTCGTCGTGCATGTCCCGTCGCGCACGCGGCGGTTGAAGCCACACCCCTCCCTTGTTGTGTCCCTTGGCATATACTGAAGTACAGCGCTATCGTCGGGAACATGAGGGCTTCAACAACATTCCTCCTTTTCTCCAGAAACTTGGGTTCGCCACCTCGTATAGCAAGCGAGTGATATCTCGACAATCTTAACGCTACAACTGACAAAAACTCATGATCTTCAAGGGTCCTTATTCAGGGTCTTCTTCCAGAAACCGTCGACACCGCAGGGCCCAAAGTTTGGCTGGGACTGTCAAGCCCAAGAGGGCACCAGTTTGGATGATCACTACATCATCGCACGTCCTACCCATGCGCCTCTGGCATCCCTTCTGCCCCAAATTCAGTGGGAATGACGTGCAATTGGCTTTTTGGAGAATCCCCCCTTCTCCACGTTGGCTTGACCCTGATCTTGTTCCCGCCCACTAGGGCTGCGAGCCTGGTGGTGAGGCGGGCTGATCGTTGCTCTGACGGGAATGTCAGCGCCGGCAAGCGATGGCGCGTCGTCGGTGAGGCAAGCGGAATTGATCAAGATAAGGAATGAAGATCAAATATTTTTGGAAATGCTATTTTTTTCTCGAAAATGGCGATCCATGTGGGGGATTTCGGTTCGGTTTGACCGGTGATGGCTGCGGTGAGTTGGTGACAGCCGCATGCATGGGATCGTCTGCTACCTCAACGAAGGGTACGGCCATGCTACCACAACGATGAGTCCTCTCCTCCAGCTGAACGCCTTCCAAGTGGGATGCTATAGCACACAATAAGATGTGCGCTAAATACGAGTTTGGCAACGAGGCTCGCGTAACCGACTTGCTATTCTGAGTAGATACTGCAGCTTCACGGATTTGCCGAGAATGACGAGCAAGTAAGATTTGTTGAGAGGGATGGGTTCTCTCCTCTGTGTGACTTAGGTCGAGCTTGTGATGGAGTACTGCTTGCAGTTTCGCAAAGTCTAGCGGAATTGATTTGCCATTGAGACTATGCATGACGACCTTCCTGGCCTATCTACGCCATGATAATGACGGAAACAAAAAGGGGTAAGAGGTGTTGTTGCTGATCGTTCGTTAGGTCAACACTTTCGTGCTTAGCCCATGCTCATAGAATCAAGGCAATGCGATGCCAGATTCTACTGACATAGTAAGCATTATTGCCAAGAGCAGCTATACTGAAATCACACCGAAGGACCAACATCGTTGTCGACGCTCCCTCGAATGCTTGGGGCGGCATCTTTGGTTCAGGATCACACAGGGCCACCAGATGATACTAACTGTGAGTTTACTACCCAAACACATGGGTTGGCCTCGGCTGAACAACGTTATACGCTCGCATTGGCAGACATCCAGACCTTTCCAAGTCCATGCCTGTGTCGTCAGCCACTCAGTACTAGGCGCTATAGTGGCGGTATCGAGAAAGTCTGAGTATCTCGCAGATGAACACGTCGACATTAACTATTTAGACTGGTTTGGCTTGCCATTTCTTAATTGCTAGCTTGCACCGGCATGCGAAGAGCCCCGACTCACATATACGTGAGGTTGGAGCACCAAACAAGACCGGATTATGGAGCGAGGCTCGAAGAAATAGGGGTTGAAGCGGATGCCAGGCGCCTAAGAATGGTCTCGACGTGGAAATCATGATAGTACACTGCACGTACTCGTAAAAACTTGTGATTGTGTCGTATCGAACGAAAGACTCGGCCGGAGAATGGCGTGTGTTGTGAACTGGTCCATTCAACATCACCCTGTATCATCGTTTGCTACGGTACTTAGATTCATCCGTCACGTCGTAAATGAATCACTTTTAAAGGTTTGAGATGGCCGAGCTGCTCAGTCTTCATGCTTCATTTACTGAGATATGAGCAGCAGACGCGGCGGGACCTTGCCCCTTTGAACAGCTAGTTGGGAAAAGCCTTGGATCATGTTACCTTGTTTCTTTTAAACTCCTCTATCTTTGCAGACAGATAAAAAAAAAGCCATACATCTATCCATCATCCTCGCTGTCATCCTCATCGTCTTCTTCCTCAGCATTCTCCAGCCACTCAACCAACACTCGACACTTCTCCTTCAGCGGCGCCATACTGTCGCCATCACCGGCACGCTCATCCTGCCACCATCCCAGGATGCCATCTTCCTCGAGGATGTCGAGGGCATATAACTGCTGAAGGAGAGCGGAGAGAAGAATGCCAACCCGGCTTTGCTCGGCCCCGTGTGAGTGCGTGAGAGCCTTTTGCAACGCAAGGATGAACTCGACTTGCTCAGCTTCATTGCTCCCCTCCTCGCCGCCAATACCCACCTCATCGATGAACTTGGATGCGCCGCGGCGGGCGGTAATGGCCCGACCGGCAGCTTTGCTAGGTTCCAAGGCGCCGTGCTCGGGGGTGAGAAGCTCAACAGCACGTCGGGCAAAAGCGGTGGCCACGGCGCGGCGCATCATGGCGTCCGAGGCGTCGTTGGCGAGACGCAGGCCCATGAACTCGAGCTTGGCGGAATCGAAATCGCCCGAGTCGGCACGGAGAGCATCGAGTAGACCATGCACAGCATCGTTGTGGAACGAGAGCTTCTCGCCCGCCTCATCCGAGGCAAAGGAGGAGAGACGTGACCGATTGGACGTGCCGATCGAGAGATGGCCTTGGTCGAGGCTGTCTTCAGAGATTTCGGAGGAGAGTGTGGAAATTGATGAGGTGGAGATGTTGAACTCGGCAAGCGAGTAGAGGAGGGACTTTTGGAGCAGCGCTGGGTCTTCATCGTCGAGCTCCTCATCCTCGGGATCCTTAAAGGGGGAGGCGTTGGTGTTGGAACCAAGCAACTTGGTGTCTGGAGTTACGGGGTTGCCACTGGAGTTCACACAGGAGATGACAGCGCTCTGGGGTAGGGCGACATCGTCACCGACTTGAACTCCAAAGGAGATCAAGCTGCCGGCGGGGATCGTCGAGTTCTTCCCGACGGTAACAGCGTCTGCGACGATTGACCGAGATATCCTCGCGCCGTCCTCAACCGTAGCATCATTCCAGATGAAGCATTCCTCCAAGATCACGTTAGCGCCAATCTTACAGTCCCTGCCGATGATGCTGTTTGAAATCTTGCTTCCCGAGCCAATGTTGCTGTCCCGCCCAATAATCGAATTCGAGCTCTTGGCGTCGTTCGCATAAAAGGCCCCGTGTTCTGCCACCACACCGTTGATGTGGCGCTCATAGGTTTGTTTGGGAACCACATTGCACTCTGGAATGAAAGGGTACGTCCAGCGGTCTAGAACATCTCGGCTGATAGCTTCGTATAGTTGAAGGTTGCTCGCTCGCGCCGCGTACCCATCTTCAAAGATCTCGGCATAGATCATCTTGCCGTTCAGTTCCCAATCCTTGAGTACGCCGTGGAGGAAGTTCTTTCGGGCGAGCTCGTAGTCGAAACTTTCCGACCACAATGCGAGCACTTCAGGTGTGCAGATGTCGATCTGCGCATCGATGAGGTCGGATCGGATCTCGAATTCAGTCGACAACTCATCAACTACTGCAGGGTCTAGAGCCATATACCGGTCGCTCGTTAAGGGATTCATTTCATCGTAGTGGAGGCAGCGCTGCGTCTTGGTATCGATCACAAATATGGGGGTGATGCCGTTTGTTTTTGTTCGGTGTTCCTCCTGTCCCCCGCTTCGCAAGACCATGGTCATGATGTTGGCTGCACTTGTTTCTCTTCGCTTGCGATGCGCCGCTAGAGCACCATCCAACATGATGTTAGAGACAAGATCGCCGTGCACCAAGATAAAGTCGCCGTCGACAAGTGATCGCTTGTCCATGTCACGGAGGACATCACCAACTGATCGCGCATCGGAGACTCGGACGAATTGAAGGACGGAGAACGGGCACGTTCGTGCGGCAGTCGACCACCTAGATCGGCTGACATAGTCTTCGACCTGGTCGGTGTGGGCACCACAGTAGATGTATACTTCGTTGACGCCATTCATGGCGAGAAACTCGAGGGTATATTCGATTAGAGGGGTGTTGGCGAGCGGAAGCAGACACTGCACAAGGCGGCGTTAGCATGGGCGCGCAGAGGAGAACTCCAAACACCATATCTCACTCTTGGCTTCTCTGTTGTGAAGGGCTTATATCTGTCCTGGAAGGAGTCGGCGAGGATCTGGTAAACACATTGTGAGCTTGCGCCGCTCCCAAGTCATGCCCCGCGATGCCACATACAACCGCCTGAAGAACCTCCTCGCTCTTGCTCTCAGCGCCGCCTGACTTGGCGGACTTTTTACCCTTGCCGCTATTTCCCTTGTGCGACATGTTGTCGGAGTCGGGTGCGCGCTGTTTTTCTGGAGAGTGAGTTGGGCGTGGGCTGTTGTTTGTGAGGACGTTGAAGAAGCTCGACGTGGGGCAGGCCAAAATTCCGATGACTCAATTGCCCAACGGCTTGCTCACTGGGAAATTCTTCACCGAGGTGAGCTCACCTGCCCTTCGGTGTAGGCGGGGTGCATGCTGAGGTAAGCAGAATACAGTGCAAAAGGTTGCTGCGTTTATACAGTCCGAGGCTCTCAGCCCTGTCCAGCGGGTTGTTGCCGTGGCATCTGCCCTTCAACGATGAGCGCCGATAGACTTTGGTGAGCATTCCAAAGACTTGCCAATTTACTTGCTCTCAGGCACAATCAGATCATCATTTCTACGCGGCAAACTCTACTCTCACCGCCAGGCATCTATCTCGTCGCGACTGAACATGCCCAATACCTGCCACTGGGTCCTCAGCTCTGTCTCATTGCCGGTTCAGGCCATGTATTCCGAGAAAGCTCGATGAGGTGCTTTGCCTTGCGCCGATCGGGCTACTATTATTGGCGCAAGATGTGAATAAACTCGCGTGTAGCTAGCTGACAGTTGACGCCGACATGGCGTTCGAGTGAAGCCATCCTTTCCGCACCCGAGCCTCGTGGCAGCCGAGGAATTGACAAGACAGACGGATAGACAGCTATGCACGCTCTTCAGGCACGATAGGGCTTCTCGAACCGGGTACAAGACGTGGAGCCGTCTCGGTTCCGGGAGGCGGCTGAGCCTGACTGGGGGGACTTGTCGTGATTGGCGTTGGTCGGCAGGTCCGACGAGTTTCGGATGCTTACTTTTGAGGTGTCGTTTCTGGGAGACGGCTCTCAAGCTCCATGTAAAGAGGGGAGACGGGACAATGGTCTCTGATGAGAGCTGGAATTGTCTGACCTTTAAACAGGCATTTGTCAACCTTGTCGAGGCTCCGGTCCCCCGACGAGGATTCTGAGACATGAACGTCTCGCATTGTGATGGGTCTTTATAGGCCGCTGCTGGTGATGAGACCAAGCGTGCCGACAGCTTGTTGCTTGGAGCTGCAGATGGTGGTCTCATGGCGATTCATGATTGCGTGGCCTGCCGCGGATCTGCTTTTCATTTCTTTGTTTCCTTTGTTTTTCCACCTTATCACATGTCTCAGTCGTAGATTTTCTGGCCTCCCTGACCATGCTTCGCCTCTGACTGGTTATTCAAGTTCGAGTTGGAGATTCAGGTCGTTTTCAGCTTTAGCCTCCCATACACGCAAGAGACAGCAACGTAGAGACATTGTAGATGTTCTATACATCTCTTGAACACTTTCTTTTCTTATTGAGACCGAATTGACGGCTTCACCGTAGTTGACAAAAAGCCCCCTGTGTGGTCTAAAATACAGTGCGGTATTGGAGTAAAGCGGCGCGTGCTCTTCCCTTGCCACACTGTACTTCACTCCTTCCTTTCTCGTTCTTGCGTTCCATGGTCAGTCCCTCCCTACCAACGGCCCTGGTCCGACAAGACTCTTCTTCCTCTTCTTCAACATCCGCTGTGCTGTTTTACGACAAGAAGCTTCTAAACATGTTCTAAAAGCCCATGCCAGGTACTACGGCACGCCATTGATTCTCGCACCCAGTCACAGCTCCCATCTAGCGAGTTATGCCCCGGCCGTCGGGTGGCATGTGTCGAGGCGACGATCTTGCTCGCGGTTCTAGGCTTGCAACCACAAAGCCACACCCCTTGCCTAGCCCGCTCCCGCGCACCAGATTGCTCCCCTAGATGCTGGCACAGCTTGGTCGATCACTCTCCCGGTTAGATCCGCAGCGTGAGATCTGAGAGCCCGCCCGCCTGCCTGCCTGCCTGTTCCCAGCATAGCACTCGTTCATTCCAAACAGAGTCGGCAGTGGATCATCAGCTCAACCCTTGACTGCATGTTTCAACAGAAGCTGCAATAGGAGCTGTCTGTCTATCATTGGCAAGAGATCCATTTTCTCAACAGGGGTTTCTTAGTCCAGACGGCCGTTGCTTTCGTATTCTTCTAGCGCCGAACCAACGTAAGGTTCATCGTTGAAAATTCGGAGACTTGTGCTAGGCCAGCATGGTGTCTTTTCCCGATTGATGGGCCTTCCCGACGCTTCAGTGAGGCCGCGTCTCACATGATTTCTATCCTTGGGATGATTGATGCAGCTCGGCACATCGTCGCTCGAGACCAAATCAATAGCCCGCCTTCTCGGAATGGACCCTTGATTTGACCCTGACATACGGGAGTCTCACCGCTGGGCAGCTCTGCGAAACTCAGACCGTCTGTGGGAAAGCCATGCGCCCATGAAAAAGCAAGAGATGGTTCCCTCATTTGCGGGATGCTACTGTCTGATGGGGAACCGGAACCCCGAACGATTGTGCTAAATCTGGACGACGAACCCAGTGTCTCTCACGACCGATACTACCCAACGTTGGATTCATGTCTTTAGTGACTCGAGTTAACGTCGATAGCCCGCGGAAGGGCCCAATGACCCAAACAACCGGGTCTGGAACTTAATCACGGGTTGCGACATGCATCCCGCGTCGATTGAGGCGGGAAATTGGCCAGCATTCCTCGGAATGATTGGATTCGCAGCCAGGAACGTGGCTCCATGACTTGAAGAGTGGCCCAGCGCTCTAAAGGGTCCAAAGGGACGACAGCCTTCGCATCAACCCTGGGCTAATTTGAGAGACGCCTGTGCCAGGTTTTTCGGGAGCCTTGACGGCCCGCTACAGTCCACATCGGCCTCCCTGCATGGCGCAGCATGGCATGGCATGGCATCAAATGTCTTGAGTCTTTGGGCTTTGCATAGCTTCTGCACGCGGGTTACAGACTCAAATGCTAAGGAGGGCCTGTATCAGGGCGCCATGTGCCACTGCGTTGTCCTTACATGGGCGATTGGACGAACAGAGTAGTCCTCGACAAGGTGAGACCAGGCAGAAAATGTCTGCTCCCGGAATTGATGTGTGAGCCGGAAGCAACCGGGGATGGATCAAGGCGCTGACGGACGAAGACGAGGACAAGGACGGCGGAGAGCAGGGACAAGGACAATTTTTGCGGACGCGTCGCATTCACGGCTACGCCGTGTGACCCGAGGCTTGTAGCTGAAGACGATGGACAGCGGCTGCCCTGTCCATTGCGCAAAAACGATCAACGTGGCGCCGAGACCAGGACAATAGCGGATATCTCAACAACTGAAGGTCTTCATAAACTAATGATGTCTAAGCAGAAGCCAGGTACCCCAGTGGCTACGGTGCGCGATGGCCCACGCCACACAGTTGAGTCCGGGGCGATCTTCAGTGTGACCAGCCAACCACGAACGATAGCCAGCGCTCGATGGACAAAAAGTATGGATATGGCCCCGTCAAGGCGACACCCCACCGACGGCCGCCAAACTTGTTCGCGCAATAGTGCTCCATTCCCACCGCGATGCTGCTCGACGCTAAACCTCCCCTGGCAGGGGCCCCTCCGACTCAAGCTTTCTTCTCCTTTGCTGCCGCTCCGCTGGGCGTCCTATGCGCCTCGCCTTGTTCACAGCACATGCCCCCCTGCCAGCCGAAGTGGGAATGGGAGGTGCCAAATCTGCTCCTGGGCCCTGGCCTGCTGCTCTGCTGAGCATCTGCTTGAGGGGGAACAGGTAGGTTGACAAAAAGCAACCGGGAGAGACAAAGCATCCCACACGGTCACGGCCTGTTGGAGCTCTTGGGATTCAACCATGTTGCAGAGGTTGATATCAGGCACAGACTATTATGTGACAAAAGCACGTATGCTGTCCAGTGTGTCCCAGAGGTCTTGTTTCGTCCTAGACCAACCTCATCCTAGTGCTACTGGGAATGAGAGACACCTCTCATCTCATCGACCTGGGGTCTTCTTTTTGTCCACCACCAAAGGGGCTGTACGAAGTACAGTACTGTGCTGTGCCCACCCAGCAAGGCGAGGAGACAGGTCACAACAACCCCCAGCCCAGCGCAATCCCAGAACCGGCTCACGCTGTTCCACTCACGCCTGTGCCCACACCCACGCCCAACTTTGATCCGCAGAGATACAACTCAGGGCCTGTCCCCAGTTCTTGTTCTCGATCCCCCATCTTCCGTCTCCCGCCCTCGCTCCTCAATTGCGACGGCCCTCTTGTATCGCAACGTCGACCCCTCGAGAGACGTGCCTCACACTAGGCGCCTCACCTCTGCAGAGCTTCGCCACTCTACAAGCCTGCTACACTTGGCCCTCGCACCAGCGCGCGTCCCCGTCGTCCCGACCCTCAATCTTAATCCTCGATCTTCGTCACCGGTCCTTGCATCGCCCATCACCGCTCCGCCTCTAGCGTATCTCCGTCATCCATCGCATTCTCCAGCTTGCGAGCACTGCCTTATCTCGACTTCTCCCTACCCTCGATTGGATTGCGACGCACCGCGACTCGACTCTGCTCGGCTAAACGGCTCTGCCATCGGTTACGTGCCTCAGCGACTCTTATTCCAAGCGTCTAACCAACCGTCGACAACGAGACCATACCTCGCGCGCGATCGCCCACAATCCCCATCTCATCCATACCATGTCTGGCGGAGATGCAACCCCAACCCCCGGGGTTGGCGGCAGCAATGCCAGCGAATTTGTGAGTGGGCGGGCATAGCGACGAGCTCAATTAGACCTCTACTAACACTCCTTTTCCCAGGTCCGCAAGCTGTATCGGTATGATCTCGTTGCCAGCTCGAGCCTCTCTGTATAAGAAATACTAACCACCTCCAAGAATGCTCGAGGACCCTGCGCACCAAGATGTCGCCAGATGGGGCAAGGACGGCGATACTTTCGTGGTTGTAGAGGTATGTTACATACAGATGATGCCTCTTTGACAATGTCGATAAGGTGCTAATGGTACATAGAACGAAAAATTCACACGATCTATCCTTCCCAAGCACTTCAAGCACAGTAATATGGCTAGCTTTGTCCGACAGCTGAACAAATATGATTTTCACAAAGTCAGGCAAACGAATGATAGTGGCTCAGCTGCTAACGGCGCCAACGTGAGTGAAGCTACATACCTTAAGAACGCTGTTGATATGCTAACCCACGCGAAGACACTGGAGTTCAAGCACCCTAATTTCAGAGTCGGCAGTAAGGATGATCTGGATAACATTCGGCGAAAAGCACCGGCGCCTAGGAGAACTCAGGCGACAGAGGATTTTACGACCAGCCACCACATCAGTGTTATGACTGAGCAACTCACAGCCACCCAGCAACAAGTCCAGCAGCTTCAGGAACTCTTCACTGAAGTGTCACAGACCAACAGGCTCCTCGTCAATGAGGTATTGACACTGCAGAAGATGCTCAACGCCCAGAAGCAATCTCAGTATGAGATGCTTAACTTCCTCTCCACCTCTGGAAACCGCCACCAGCAGCAGTCGATGCACCTCAACGTCGGGGCCTCACCGTTGGATGGCGGAGATGACTCGGCGCCTGAATTGAGACGAGCACGCGAGCTTCTCTCTAGCGTCACGCCAGACCAGATTGCCGACCGCGAGCTCGAGCGTCTCCAAGGCGTCTATGGATCTCCTCCCGACTCGGCGGTCGTAATCCCGCCGGCCTCGATGCCCATGATGCATGACCCGATGAACGACATCAACCGTTACCCTGTCTATCCTGTTGGTCAGACGGTGGGTATTGATCCGTTCCACTCAGATCACATCCACAAGATTCCCTACGCCATCCCCAACGACACGAGTGGAAATATGCAGGAACTGCCCGCTCCTCAGCCCATCAACACTCAGTCCCAAACGAGCTCCAACTCATCTAGCAACTCAGCCTTGATGTGGGCATCGAGGAAGCCTAGGATCCTCCTCGTGGAAGACGACCCAACTTGCGCCAAGATCGGTATCAAGTTTCTCAAGTCGATGGGATGTGAAGTCGAACATGCTGTACGTGACATTGGCCCTGGTATATACACTCGCTCGCCGACATTGACTGACTGTTGAATTAGCAAAACGGAGCCGATGCTTACAGTCGGATCACGAGTGTTGGCCGCGATCACTTTGATATGATTTTCATGGACATTATCATGCCCAGGCTGGATGGTGTTTCAACCACCATGTATATTCGACAGGACTGTCCCGCTATTCCCATCGTTGCCATGACCTCAAACATCCGATCCGACGAGGTCCACTGCTACTTTGAGCACGGTAAGCACTAGTCGAAGCGGGGGCGTTTAAGGGCGGAAGCTAATCTTGTGGATAGGCATGAACGGGGTTCTAGCCAAGCCGTTCACCAAGAGCGGGATGCAGAAGATCGTCGAGAACCACTTGAGCTATCTCCTCAAGAATTACGATCCTTCAACTCAACAAGAATCCGGCTCGGGGTATGTAGTAGGCGGATCGGGCTATATGAACCCTCCCAGCAACCTAACCACACCTGGAGGAACGACGTTCAAGTTTGAGACCACTCCCACGCCGCCTGCAACCGGTTCAACTTGGTCGCCGGGCCAGATGCCACAAGCATCGCCCATGGGCACGGGAATGGAGCAGGGATACGGCATGGTGAATGGGGCAACGCAATACGGCTTGACACCGACCAGCGCAACTCGTGCCAACTTTCCAGCTGGCATTTCACAGAGCCAGCCGAGCCAAGGGCGCATGGATGGCCAAAGTCCACCAGAAAAGCGACAGCGCACCTACGTCTGAGATATTGGAATAGGTTGCGTCCTTTGGTCTTGTTCGATGTAAGCGGTTGGACTACATCATGCGGAGTACGGCGTTCGAGGCGCAACGGCGCGGACCACGATGGTCGGGGGCCGACGTGTCTGGTCTCTTGCGGGAGGGTTGTTTGTCGCATATATGATTTGGGTGGGAGACTGTCTTGATTCGGTTCATGACGAACGAAGGCATCCGGCGAAGAGATGTAAACTGGGACTTCCAGCAGTGGGGATGATGTGATTCCCCGACTGCGAGTATCTAAAGGCGCGTATATGGATCGATTTTTCGGATTGCATGCCTGACGAAACTGTTTTGATACCTGCCTATAATATCATCATCATTGAGGGCTTTCTGCTAGCCCCACACTTCTGAAGATAACATGGGTTCCATGGTTCCAATGAGTTGTTGTGTGAAGGTCGTATCATCCAGACTTGATGAAACTTTGTTGGACTGACGGCTGTGTTGTTGGGTAGATATATCAAGAAGATTGATGAGGGCGACAACAGCTGACGGACAGGATCAATGCGTGGTTGCAGAGACGGAAGACCCGGAAATCGCTTGAACAGAGGGACAGCGACAAAGATATACCCAGTCAAGCTCTTTACCTTTCGCAGGGTTGTCCAGGTGTGGCACAGGGAGGTGCAGGTCCATAGAGTTCTGGACCGTCTCGATGGGTGGGGTTGGGAGGATGTTTCGACAGGCGGATTTTCGTGCAACACGACACGCAGCCCGCCAAAACAAAGACCGCTGTCCTCTTTTTCTGGAGGGTGATTCGGGAGTTTTTCACCGGTAGTTTTGGGCAGAGCCCGCTGTCGTACAGAAGGGGGAGAAAAGGGGGGTGCGCCTTGTGGTTTTGGGTGACATTAACGGTCGGGGAGGCTTGGATTGGACTGGACTAGACCGCCGTGTTGGTGGTGCGGGATGGGACGTTTGTAGTTTGAAGTGCGTGATGTTTGCGTGAGATTCTGGTGGTTGCATGTTGGGCTCAGGAGATGTTGATGCTCGAGTGATGAGACTCAAGTTTGACAAGGTTGAGTTTCTTGTTCAGTTGTCGTTGTTGTTGTTGTTGACTTTGCATCCCTCAAAGTGGCTTCTTGATCGTCCCAAACAAATAATAAAAATGACTGCACATCCAAATATCAGAGAGGAACCGGCCTCAAACGACATGTGGTGGCAGTGCAATAAAATGTAACCGTTCATCTTGATCCAGCATGAAGAAACCCTTCCTAACTCCTGCAACAACCTGGCTGGCCCCGGTTGACTTTGACATGGCATCGCATTTCGAAGAGTCGAGACTGGCAGGCTAGAAGTTCTAGACACAGCACTACCGAGACCAGGACGTGCGGAATGGGGTACATGACGTAGGTTGCGTTCACCATTATCGTTCGAGGGCTTTTTTGTTGACGGCCAAGACGCTTATTCACTGTGCTCTAGATTCCGGTTATGCATTTCGGCGCTTCTTCGTCCCGTTCGACAGAGTTGATTTGGCCTTGAATAACTCAATGCCCCCGATTCGTTGGTGATACAAAACGGAAAGCCAAGTGGGTGTAATTAGTGCAACAGATATGCCTCCCATCATAACAGCCTTGGCCTTATTTTTAAGCTAACCGTTACTGTACAGTAGGCCCTTGACGGGAAGGCAGCGCACGTGTACTGTATAATAAGGGAGGGTGATATGTCACCATAGTCTGGGGATTTGGCCGCGAGGGCATGTTAGCATGGCCTAGAACAGACCGTTCTCAGCATCCGCGATAGGCGTCGCGGCCGTCTGGGCGCGAGGCTGTTCGAGGGACACGAGTTTCTAATTCTAGACTTCTAGTGTTGAACAAGTGGTCTCTCCACAAAGTTCAGGGCAGGCATAAGATGCCATGGCATGGCCGAACGCCCCTGTGCCTCCTTTTTTGTAGACTTTGCTACACAGGAGAAGAGTTCGATCACGTCATTGCTGTGATATATCAGAGACATCCAGATGCGCAGTTATGGATCTCGGCATGTCCAGGCACCCCAGACGACTTGGGTCAGGCTCGCCCAAAGTCCATCTTTTCAACGGTCCAGCCCAGAGTAGGCCTCGGGATTTAGTTCTTCTCCTCATCTCGCCAGCCAGCCTTTTGAAGTAGATAGGGGAGGTGTTAACCTCTTTTTACGTCTGATTGGAGCCTCAGATATGTGGTTGGGAAGTCGATCGACGTATTAATGGCCGCTGAGCATGTTGGACGAAATTAGCTCCTGCATCAATGGAAGGGCACGCAGTCAACCATCAAATAAGCGCCCCGTGGTAGACGAGCCCGTGGTGGCTCAATGCTTTTTTAGGGACTTGATCCGTTGTAGTTGCTTCAGCTGCTTACTTCTTGCAGGGGGTAAGCTGATCCTGCATGGAGTCCGGATGCAACTCGGCTGTCCATATCGGGTTGTATAATGCGATTAACTCGAGATATTCTTCAGCCGCAGCCTTATAGGGCTAGAAATATGTCCATCGTCCGATGCTGATCATCAGTTCAAAAGGGCTCTGTTGTCCGACAAATGCCAGCCAGCAGAGCCGTGGTCTGTTGTCAAGGTCAAAGTGAAAAAGACTTCAGCAAACCTGTTCCCGATGGCTGGCCACAACAGACTCATCCGGGCCTTGGCCCTCCTGGTCCTCGGCCTGTCAATGTTCGTCGCTCCCGTCTCTGCGAGCTGGGCGAACCCACTGGAGCACTTCTACTCCAACTACAACCATGGCCTGCAGGAAATCATCCACAACAACTGCTCCGAGACATACGCATTATATCTCCAAGATCGTCGCAATGTTACCAACATCCGGCCGAGTCTGAGGGTTTTCGGGCTGCGCTCCATGACGAGCGAGATGCTTGAGTGCATCCTCGAGAACTCGCCCGAGATCATCAAGTCCAAGATGGCTGCCGCCGCTATCGTGCTCGGTCTGACTCCCACAATCATTGCAACCCTCGGGGTGCGGCCTCAAGACACTGCCGCATTGTCGATCATTGGTCGTCGCCATCTGCTTGCCTTCGGTGTCGCCGTCGGCTCCCCGGCCCTCAACGCATACCGAGCATCCGAATACACATCCGTCATCGATACGCTTCGAGAGAAGTCACACAGGCGACCAGATTTTATTCGGCGACTTGACCCCATCATCACCGCCATCTCGTACGCTTTGGCTGGTGCTTCAATTGCCAACGTGGGTGAACTGACGTATCGCCTTGGAGCAGGATCCATCTTCAGCGTCCTTGTTGACTCTGAATACTTGGCTCTTCTCTGGGCCTTTCTCGGTGTCTTCATCCACTTCATGACGGGCGTCGCGCTGCGATTGCGTGTATCGTCTGTTGTCAAGACGGTTGAGGAGGTGGCACAGGGGTCGTGGCCAGTGAGTGTGGCCAGGGGTCAGATGGACATCATGGCCCGGCGGTCCAAGATCTTCTTCAGGGTCCATTCCGAGTCTCTGCTCTTCTCGATCATGGCGCTCATCACCACCATCTTCACCGCTTGCCACGTCATCTTTGGCACCCTGATCTTCTCCAGTATCCTGTTCGTCTCCATCAACGACAGCTTGTCCGTTGCGGCTCGCCTAATGGCCAGCGCCATTATCTGCCGCATTATCGTGACATACGAGCTCCTTGTTCTCCGCGAGTCGATAGAGGAAGCCATTGATCCGAGAATTGTGTCAGACGGCTCAGCCGAATCAGGTCTGCTTAAAGGAACGGGCACCGGGTATCTTGGCGGTGCCACCACAACATAATCAAGTGAGGGAAATGGGAAATCATGAGTGCACGAAATAATGATGAGAGAGGGGAGTTAAAATAAGGTCAAGGTTGCTCCTGAAGATTATGTAATTCTGAAGGAAGGGACTTGGGTGCTACGCCTCCTGAGCCTTGCTCCTTCGCTGCTCGGCTCTGCGGGCAGAGCCTGGAAATGGATGTATATAATCACAAAATTCGAGCTTGAGCATTCAGCTGTTATTTTATAGGATGGCAATTTTGTGGCAAGTCTTCGCCTATGTCGACCCCTAGAGTCCGAGTTCCTAGATTGGGCAAGCGTCATCGCCCAGCACAGATAGGGGTAGTCGACATGAAGGATACCCAAAGAGAACTATATGTCAAGAAATCGTTACTTATTCAACCTGGTCTGTCCCTACTAAACGCCGTGCCATGGTATAGATGCATATATACAGCTCAATGTCCCTCCTCGTTATCCGCCCCCTGGCAGTACAAGTTACAATCAATCAAGCAACCAACCCATCAATTTTTCAAACTATTTCTAACCCGCGTCATCCATTATCTCCGTCCCTCATCTCCTCTCCTTCTTTTCTACCTGCTGCGTCGAAAAGGAGCAGAACTTGTCCTTGATGGCAACAACCTCGTATGTGCCCTCTTGGCTCGCCTTTACCACCTTGCTGTGCTCGTACGAAACGTCGTGTCTCGTCTCGAGGACGACACTACGCTGGCCCTTCTTTGCGTTGGTGCTGCGCGTGTAGGTGAACTCGAAAGGCGGTGTTCCCCAGAACTCAAATAGAATGTCCACTTCGTTACCCTCGTGAATATCGACGCGGGATTGCTTGCCACGGCTGATCTGGACACTGGGTAACGGGTGGATCGTCTTAGGGATGTTGACAGCGGCGCGGCACTCGCTAGCCTTATCGGAGACACTGGTAATGACGAAGTCACCTGGCTTCTCGGCAATACGGCGGAAGTTGGTGGTCTGGGATTTGGCGTTCCATCGACCGTTAAAGTCGTACGCGATGTCGAATGGAGGCGTGCCGGAGAGTGTATAGGCGATGCGCTCACCAACACAGTAGTCGCGTCGGGACTCGAGAGGGTAGATTGATGGTGCCTCAAACAGCTGGATCTGCACCGAAGGGCCGCCAATCTCGTACTTGCGCTGGCAGCCTCTAGCGTCACGAACTGTACGGATACGGACCTGCTGCGCGCCAAGACGAAGATGCTGGCGGGGAATCCTCATACCGTACGAGTTGGAGTCGACAGAGGGGATACGGTATGTTTCGGAAGGCGCGCCAGCCTGATGCTTGATCTCGACCTCGACATAGAAGGGGGGAACACCGGCGAGTGTGATGGGAATCTTATCTTCGTGTTCTTGCTCTTCCATGCAATACTTGAATGATTGGCCTGGCTTTGTAAAGCTGGCAGAGGGCTTGGCATTGACGCGTTGCTTGATGATGAGAGGATCAAAGTTCTTGTCACTGTCGTAGAGATTATCTGCCAGTGCGGAAAACTTGTAAATGTAGTCTCCGGCCTTGGAAGTGTCCATGGAGATGGCAGCCTTCGAGAGGGCGGCGTCGAATTCCTTGCGACTGATGGCAGTGGATCCCTGGAAAGGCTTGTGCTTGACCTCATACTGCACATGGTAGGGAGGCGATCCTGCGGCTTGTTAGCAGATGATGTTGAGGCATGGAACAGTTTTAGTTTACCCTTGAGGTTGACCTCGAAGCCATCAATGTCTCCTTCACAGATATCTTGCTTGATGAACAAACTATCACTGGGGGTGATGCTTGGCGACTCGATAAGAGAGATCTTAGGGCGCGGGAACCAATCCACTTCGAACTTGGCTGCCGTCGGCTCTATCGATCCGGGGCACTGGTGGTCCCGAATGTCAATCAGTTCGTAAGTACCACGCGACCTAACGAAGAGGAAGTCGTTGGCGCTGCTTGCGTGCTTAGTCATGACTTCTCCGGAACCGTCGAGGTTCTTGTAGCTGATGGTGAATGGCGCCTCTCCCTGGAGACGCAGGGGCAGCCGCAGTGGTGTGTCCTCAACTGCGGTAATCTTCTGCTTGTGCTCAACGAAGCCAAAGGCTGCCCTGGGCTGCTGTCGTCGGACGGAAATCTTGACTTGATCCTGAAGGAATGTCCGGCAGCCGCGCTTGTCCTGTACACTGCTCAGGGCAAGGATATACTCTCCTCCCTTACGCAGCGTAGCAGTCTTGATCCTGAACGTGCTGGCCTCAATACCTGTGACCTTTTCCGACTTCCGCTTGCCGTCGTGGACAATCTCCCATTCCAGGTTGAAGGGGGCGTCGCCGTAAAGAACGACATCAAGTTCAACCTCCGAGTCCAAGCAGGCAGGGATAGTCCGGCTGGGGCTGACGATCATGGCACTTGCTGCAGGCTTCACAACCTGCTCGAGGACCTTGTCATCGCCAGTGAGAGGCAGGCTAGGATATATGGCATCGCCAATGGACTTGAAGATGTATTTATGACGACCAGCCATCTTGGGTACCAACTCCAGCTGAGATCGAAGTCCCCCGACGCGGTGGACTTCTTTATCTATGTGGCCATCGGTTTCGACGTCGTATCTGACCACGAAGGGCGGTGTTCCAACAAGATCGAGGTCCACACGAAGTCCAATAGAGTTGCCTGCACACTTGTCGGGAATTTCCTCGGAGCGAATAGACAATGATGGTTCCAAGGGATTCAAGAGAAGACAAGAAGACGGTTCATGAACCTCGCCCTTGCAAGACCCGCTGGACACCGACTTCAGCGTGTATAGGCCAGGCTCCGAGACCCGGGGCTTGTCCCGTGAGTTTTTGGCGTAGTAGCTGCCAGGTGACACTTGGTCCCCATGCTCTCCGCTGTTAGTCAGGGAATCAATGGGCGAAAACTCCCAGGTCAGCTCATGAGAGGTGTCATCCAGGGCATTAGCCAAGGAGAACTCAACAGGAAGCTTAGCAGTGCCACCCTTGGCAACCTTGATGGGATTCCGCAAATCGCAGCCATCCAAGCGAACCTGGGGTCGTTCCTTGACAGTGAACTGATGAGTCAAGCCCTTTGGCCGAGTCTTGTCGGTTTCATCATCAGAAGCGGCGTACTTGACCACATTGCCAAACGCATCATGAACTTCATCCACAGAGTACTCCCAGGCACCCGAAGCGGTCATTGACTCGTTAAGGCCAACCGTAACTTTGGAGGGACGAACCCATGAGATGTTATCCTGATCATCTGGGACGAGGCTCGATGAAGCGCCAAGGAGCGGAGAGGAGAAACCGTCTGGCTGCAGGCTCTGGAAGTGAAAGCTATGATCCTTGCCATTGATGGTGCGGCTGTACACAATCTTCAACGGAGGCGTGCCGACCACATCCAAGGAGAGATCGGAGAGCTCCTGGATACATCGCTGAGCGTCATTGGAAGATCTGATTCTGGCCTGGGGACATGGCACCACGTATGTGTCCTTGGTAGTCCGCTGTACCTCGAGCTTGTACTCGTCCAGAACCTTTCCAAGCCGATAGACACCTGGCTTCTTAACCGGGTAGTCCCACTGGAAGCCGGACGTCGTCTGGTCGGCGGTATGTTCCCGGATCTGCTTGGCCACCCTGCCAACTTCTCGATGCGAGATTTTGATCGTCTCTTCCTTGTTTGTGTCGAGATCGATCCGAATCAGCTCGATCTCGGCAGGGATGGTGGCGTTGAAGTAAATGGGCAGAGAGGCAACGTTCTTGGGCTTGCCACTCAGACAGAATGGATGCTGCTCGGGGTTAAGAACAGCGGTGCCCTCTGGCAGAATGTTGATGATTTGCTTGCCCATGATGAGGGAATGGTTGTTCAGAATAGTCGACACCTTGACATTGTGCTCGGAGACGGAGATTTCGCGGTCGTAGAGGACTTTGGCGAAGCCGAGGAGCCATGATTGCCATGGGATCTAGAGCTACTCCTTAGCCTGGGGGGAAGTCAAATTCTTGCTTGAGTGGCTTACCGGAATGTTAAACATGAGCATGTAGTTGAGCACGAGGTGCAAGGAAAAGACGGTGGTGACGACTGGCTGCGAGAGTTCGAGCCATGGTATCCTCAGCTCTGGAACGCCGAAGAGAAAGGCAAAGTCGATAAAGATCCATTTTAGGAACAGAAACCAAGAAGTATCTCCATCTTCAACCACCTGGAGCCAGTCGTAGAGCTTCCATGCCCATAGCAGGACGTAGACGCCAAAGGCGTAGAGACGCTGCTGGGGAGCATCGAGAACGGTCAAGGGGATGACAGGCTGTGTGGCAGCGGTCTGGGGCTGGAGATTCTCGGGCGCAAGAGGTAGAGTAGGAGATTTCAGTGAGGAGCCCTTGCTGGAAGATGGCGAGCCGGCCGAGCTGGGAGTCTGCTGGTTGTTGTATCGTCGAGCAGCGGTAGCTGGGGTAGCTGGGAACCCAGACCGCAGGCGGGGAGTCGATGTGCTCATCGCAGTCGCATTACGGGGCAAAGAGGCGCGCCTAAAAGGAAAGCATGGGAGAGGGAGCAAATTCGACGCTTGGGCGATCGAGGAGAGAAGGGCGACGGGTTGTTGCGCGTCGTGGCGTGGAAAGGACCGTAGGTTGTGTTGTTTGTTTGGTGGTTGATGTTTTGAATGCAGCGAGCCAGGCAACTTTTCACGGGCGGACAATGGAAATTCCTTTTGGGGGAAATGCGTCACGTCAGGACGCGACTGGACCTCTGAAAGCCCCTGCTGGCTGCCCGGAGCTCTAACTATCTAGCAGCAAGGGTGCCTCTAGGTCTCCAGTTTTAGTGGCATAGGGTAGTTACCTGGAATGGATCCGAGTTTACATGCTTGACCTAAAGTTGAGAGAATTGGCCTGGAATATCTAAAATACAGTCATATTTGTGTGTAGTTGACTGAAATTGAGTGCTATTTCAAGATAGACGTGGTGTATCGCCCCTTTTTGCAAAGTTCAACAGCACTCTGTGAGCTTATATCTAGAAGCTGCTCGCATTCTGTTACCGCCTCTACATGCCCCCAGCAGAATTGATTGGCTAGGAAGCTCTAGGTTCGCGCTACAAACACCAAACAACCTCTTGTTATTGGACCAAAGCATGGGGCTCTTTGACTTCCGGGAGGCAAGCTCAAGCTCCCTCTGGCATCGAGATACTCGCCCGACCTTGGTATCTCATCCGTGATCGCATGTCCCAGCCAAGCCCCAACCAGCCAAAAGCCTTATTACCTGCTTATACATGTACAATCACTAATGTCTCCGCCCGAGCGCCCCTGGAATAGGCTTGATGCGGATAGGGAGAGCGACGCTGGCAAGACGAGGCAGCTGAAGCTCAGTGCGCTGTACACGGCCTGAAACTATAAACGAATGCCGATGTAAGTTGAGTTGAATGATACTTGCTTGATCCCGGATGTTAGTTTGTTCTATTTATTCCCCCTTCTTTCTTTTTTCGAATGCCTGCGTCTGTGCCGTCTCGAAATCATTGCGTCAGGCGCCTGGCTCCGTTGTGTGACAATTGCCGCCATCTCGAGCTGCTCAATGAGTGCCTGGACTTTCGGGCGGCAAGTTGACCACCACAAACATTTGCAAACGAACCAAACACCAACAAACGGCATCAATTTGGACTGTTCAACCGAGATGACACATCAAGATCGAGCAGGGCACCGGGAACCGTCGTACACGGCTCTCAGATAATCCTCCCTGCGCTCGTCTTTCATGACAGTGTCAACTCCCACTCGTCCCTATCGTTACGCGCGAACCTCTTCACTTCTCTTTTTTAACAACATAACCACCGCCAGATGGTATCGCCATGGAGGCTGATTCTCAAGTAGACCCATCATCGCAGTGCGAGGAGACTGCGTCGACCTATCCTTCTCTCCGCCGGCGGTCCAACCGTCTTGCTGCCAGGTCTCGGATTACCAGCGCGCCGGCCACTATGGGTGAGCCGAGGCGCAATCCCAAGCGCAAGGCTAGTGAGGCGGCAAACGACGTCAACCAAGCTTCCAACAAGGATTCTGGTCGACTACTCGATGAGGCGCTGTCGCCACTCTCACAAGAGGACATTCAAGATTGGGAGGGTTGGGTTGAGCTCGAGTCGGAGCCAGTGAGTATAGTTCCTGATGTAACCAGAGGCCTCTCTTACCTTGGTATAGGCTTTCTTCAATATCATACTACGGGATCTGGGCGTTCGGAACGTCAAGGCACAGGAGATCTTCACAATTGATGAAGACTCCCTCGCGCTTCTACCGTATGCTCCCCCCCAGCCAGCTTGGCCTGATGTGACTCGCACTCACGCAGTACAGGCAACCGGTGTACGGATTAATATTCCTCTTTCAATATCTTCCTGGGCACGATGAAGTGAACGAGGAACAAGACATAAGCGATGTCTGGTTTGCGAACCAAGTATGTAGTGCTTCATCGTAATACCGAAATGAACCTCGTCTCATCTCATTTCATTCTATAGACAACGGATAATGCATGCGCTACTGTAGCTATGCTGAATATCGTCATGAACGCCGAAGGCATTGACCTCGGCGACAAGCTTCAAGACTTCAAGAACTCGACAAAGGACCTCAACACCGCTCTCCGCGGTCGCCAGCTCAGCAAGAACACCTTTATCCGCACCATTCACAATTCCTTCACACGGCGTATGGATCATCTCAACGCCGACCTCGCCCTGGAAAACGAAGCGTCAGAGGCAAAATCTAGCAAAGCCAGGAGGCGCGCCGCGCCCAAGAAGGGTAGGAAGACACCGCGGAAGAAAAAGGTCAGGTCAGACTATGGATTTCACTTCATCGCCTATGTTCCCGCTGGTGGACACGTTTGGGAGCTAGATGGGCTTCAGAGCAAGCCTCATAGGTTGGGTGAGCAGTCCCGAGTCCCATACTTGACACTATGACCCCAAACTTACTCTTTCCGCCTAGATGGTGTACCTGAAGGTGACTGGACAAGTGTTGCCAGGCCCCAAATCGAGGGCCGTATGCTGCAATACGAGGAGAGCCAACTATCCTTCAATCTACTGGCACTATGCCAAAGCCCCCTTGCCGCGCACTCACGAGCAATTGCCCGCGCCGCTGCGTCCCTCGATTACCTACACACACGCATGCAGTCGTGCCCTACATTCACCGACCTAGTCTGTGCGGATAAGAAACCTCTTGACATCGAGGACACGCGGCACCTTTCTGAATACAACCTGAGTCCGACAGACATCACCAACTCATCTATCCCTGAAGCTATACGGGAAAAGATCAACTGTTCCGATATTGACACCAAGAGCGCCTACGAGCTGCATCAGGAACTTGTCATAGAAGTCAAGGCCGCGATGGGCGAGTATCGCGCTGAACTGACATCCATAGCAGATGACGAGCAGCGCGTCAAGGGCAGGAAGAAGGACTATGGGCCCGCTCTGCACAAGTGGGTGAAAAAACTGGCGGATAAGGGAGTCCTGGAAGATGCCATCAAGGCGTCATGATATTTTGTTACAGGTCTGGCATTACGAATTGGAATTCCGCTGTGGTGGGCTTATCTTGGAGGACTATCGTCCGGAATACCCTGAATGGGAGTGGTGTTATTAGAGGGCCGAGTTAAAAGAAAAGTCATGAGTAATTCCTTAATTTGAACCTAATGGCGAATCCAACCACTATGTACTGTAAATAACTGCTCAAGCTTCACTTTTGTGTCATATCCATGACCCTGAGAGCAAACGCCGGAGAAGTTCAATCCTTTTTGAGACGCCATCCATTCTCCATGCGTCTAACATGAAACCCTATGTCGCCAGGCACCGGACATGCATGTTAAAGCCAGAAAACACAGAGATAAATAACAGGGGAGAAGGGGAACGAAGGGGGGAAGAACATAAGCTTTTTAGTCCTCGGGATACTGCTCGAGGATATTGGACACAAATGTGCACGTCTCGGCATCGAATCTCTTGAAAAATTTCCCCGCTTGTGGGAAAAGGCTCTCAGGAACCTCGTTGGGGTCTTGGATGAGCACAATGTTGTCTTCGGCGACAACGTGCCGTTCGGGCCCTGATGTGCGTCTAATGACAGCCTCGAGTCAGCCCATGCACAGACAAAGACAGGACGGAAGGCCAACTTACAGGCAAGTGTAAAAAGTCTGGTTGCGAGGGCGCACCAGGTTTGGTAGTTCTGTATCGCTGTTATCGTCCAGCGTCTCGTCAATTGCCACGGTGTGTGGCATAGGCAGTCGCCGCGTACCCTGGTCGGTCCAACCGTTGACAGCACCGATCCAGCCGTACCGCCGGTGTTTGAAAACTTGGCCAATCTTGTAGAGCACCGGCTGCCTCCTCTCGGTGTTCCTGCGGAAGACGGGGGGCGCAAGCTCGTCCAGCTCATCCACAAGACCTAAAACTTCGCGGGGGTCATCCCACCTGCGGGGATTGTTCCTGATGAATCGCTCGCGAAAGGGGCCAAAGCGATCATACAAGGGGAATATGTACTTCTCGACTAGCCATGCATCTTCGTGCCAGCTCTTGGCGAACCGGTTTAGGAAGGGCTCTAGGACCTCATCCCACTCGAAGGAATCGACAGGCGTAAGGAGTAGAGACGCCCATAGCGCTGAGTAGAGGGCGGCGTCGATGTTGGAGGTATCATTGCCGGTTATCAGTTGGGTAAGCTCAGGGTCAGCCTCGTCCCGGGCTTCAATGACCCTGGCAGCCGTGGCTCTGATATTCCGGGCCGTTCGCATCGCGATGGCGACAGGAGTCACAGGAGACAGAAAGACATCGGTGCTCGTCTGCCAACCAAACTGCGAGAGCATGGCCTGCAGATCAGCCATGGGGACTTCCTCGCTGGAGCTGTATGGATCTAAGTACATCCTTTCTAGAGATGCGCTAGGCTGAGCAATGGGAGCACCGTCCAACGTTTTGCCCTGCTCTGCGAAAACTATGGCATGGACGTGAGTTGGGAACGCGCAGCATTGTGCGTGCAACCCCAACCTCTCTGCGATGCAGCAGAAGATGGCACTGGAAATGATGGGGATAGAGTCATGATCCTCGTGGCGAAGAGCCTGGCCGATGAGACAGTTCCGCAAGTTTCGGTAGTTTCGCTCGGGATGCTGCAAACCTGTGAGGTTGTTCATCCGAAGCCAGCGGTTCAAGGCCAATGCCTTTTGCCGCGTTGTCAACTCATTGATATCTGGTGTGCTCTCACGGAACTCGGCAGCCTTTGCATCAAGAATGTCTGCGATCTGAGGGGTAACGTGAGCATCGCAGAAGCTGACAGGATGAGGAGCTTCTTACATCATCTAGATCACCCGGTTGATCATGCAGCACGAATAGATCGAAAGCGCCTAATGCTCGCTCGAGACTCAGGCTCGAAGAATGCGCAGCAGGATCTGTACTTGCCAATTGGATCTTGTGCCATTCCTCAACTGCGATGCTTCTGTGGATGCTATCCAGGAGTGATTTGCTGTAGTATCTGGTGCTTCACTGTCAGCCTCGAGGAATTGCAAGGGTTGGTATGTTGCGTAGAGAGAGGCTCACCGCCGCGCCAGAACGTCGTCGGCTGAATTGGCTGTGTTGCACTGCTCCAGAAGAAAGTCTTTTGCGTCGTATCCAAAGTTGCAGACCTTCTCGAACCTCCTTACGCGGCCAACTCTGGTGGCAAGGATCTCATCTAAGAGACGGTCAAGCTGGGCATTGCGACACTTGCGCACAATAAACAGGTCCTTCCACGGAGTCTGGGAGGCTCTGCCCTTCAATCGGCGCTGGAAATTATGCTCTGGATGCCAGAACCTGAAGTTGCTCTGGCAGTGGTACCTCCAAAGGAGGGGCTCATTGGCAAGACGTCTTAGACGGTGCGAGAGAAGCTGAAAGCTCGAGAGATTGTCTTCAGGGGGGATATAGTAGAGCAGGTGCTGGATTATTTCATCTGGTACTTGGGAAAAGAACATGGCGGCGCCCTCGGGGGAAGTGAGGCGATCCCCGGCACACAAAAGATGCGGTGAGTGATGAGATTGGGTGGACGAGATACAGCAGACGCCAGCGACCCTGGTTGCAGGGGAAAAGAACAGAGCCTTGTAGCGGTGCGACGAAGGTGTCAGAGGGCGTCTTAGGGCCTTTTTGACTGTCTAGAGAATCCTCGGGTGTCGATCAACAGCGCGAATATGTCATTTGCGCCTCCCCCAGCGCTCAAAGCGGCCTCTCGCCTCATCCAGTCGCACGATGTTATCATCCTTTTCGGGTCCGAGTGCGCTGGCAATCGAGCTAGCGAGGTTATTTCCATAACGGGGCGTGATGAATTGTCACGCCAGCCGCTCCTTCTCATTCGCTCGGTTCCCTCGAGCTGGGGAAAGCGGCAATTGGCTCAGATTTGTTTTGGCTCTAGGCCGGAAAGGGATACAAAGTAAACAAAAACGCGCCTGGCCTGGGGCGTCTTTTTCGGGTTTAGAGGTCCCTGGGTAGGTAGCACTGACAGCCCGCGCGCTTCAATCCACTACGTACCTTGGATTGCACGGCTTCCACTATCTTGAACCTCTCACCACTTTGCTACTACACAACAAAAACAACCCCAACCCGACCAGCTCTACAGAGAGCCAGAGAATTCGCCCGTGCTATCTCTGTATCATGCATTGTCTCTACGAGTAACGGCATCCCTACACTCGACAACCACGCACCCACGACCGCCACCATGGTCCAGCCCGACTTTGGCGGCGCGCTCGACACCCCGCGAACAAACATTGGGGATGCGACCTACCTCAGCCGACAGCCCGACTTTGCCGACATATCACAAGAAGCATCCTTCCAGTCACCCCCAAAAGAGGGCAACCTCCTTCAGCAGCTTCGCAATGGCCGCTCCAACGGCATCAACCTTCGCACCCCGCGTCAGAGGGGGCCTTTGGCCGACCGCCGGAACCTTCCTCCCAGCGTTGGGGGCGCCGAGTTCACCCCTCTGCTCAAGTCGGCCACAAGAAATAGCGTGCGACGCTATGGGAAAGAGAACGGCACAGCCGTGCCCAACACGCCTGCATTGGACAAGATCGACGAGGCCGATTTGACGCCCGTCCCGCGCATGGATACCTCCATCTACATGGGGTCGCGTAACCAGTCCTACATGGAAAACACAATGCCCGAGGTCGACACCAGTAGCGCTGCCTCGACCCCGATGGCAGTCCCCCGTCGAAGAGGTGGTGACAAGGGCCCTCTACAAGACGGCAACCAGCTGTCACTACGGGAACAGGAGAACGTGATTGATAGGATTGAGAAGGAGAACTTTGGTCTCAAGCTCAAGATTCACTTCCTCGAGGAGGCGCTCCGAAAAGCTGGGCCTGGCTTTAGCGAAGCCGCCCTCAAAGAGAACACCGAACTCAAGGTCGACAAGGTCACGATGCAACGCGAGCTCCACCGATACAAGAAGCACCTCACAACTGCCGAGAAAGACCTCGAGAGCTATCGCCAGCAAATGCTCGAGCTACAGGACAAGGCTAAGCGAAAGCACGCCGACCAGAACCAACAAGCAGAAATGGATAAACTACGACGCCTAATAGAGGATCGCGAAGCCGATATAGAGGACCTTCAGCGTCAACTGGATCAACAGCAAGGAAACAATGACCAGGTCGAGAAACTACAGGACGACATTGGCGACTTGGAAGCAGATCTTCGAGAAAAAGACCGATTACTTACCGAACGCGAAGACGAATTGGAAGATCTCAAAGACCAAATGGATAACCTCAAGGACAAGGTGGGAGAGGCGGAAGAGAAGGCAAAGGATGCTCAGCGCAAAATGCTGGCGCTGGAGGAGAAGGCCCAGCACAGCGAAGAGCTGGAGGATGCCAAGGACACGATTCAAGATCTCGAGCATAACATTCGACGCCTGGAGGAGCAAGTAGAAGACGCCAAAACCAAGATGGAGCAAGCCGTGTCTGAGAAGGAACGAGCTGAGAACGACCTAGAAGAGCTTCAAGACGAAATGGCCAACAAGTCCGTGGTTACCAAGGGCCTTTCCCGACAGATTGAAGAGAAGGTGGCGCGCCTACAAGAAGATCTGGACAGGTCTGGCCAGGAGTACGCGGCCCTCGAGAAGGACCATACCAAGCTGAATCAGGAGAAAGAGTCTCTACAATCCACTGTGAAGGAGCTTAAGAAAAGCCAAGACAAGTTTGATCGTGAACGGGAGTCTCTATCATCGAGGATCGCGCAATTAGAGGCCGACCTCTATGCTCGGTCAGACGACAAGAATATTCTCCAGTCTCGACACGATACCCTCGTCAGCGAGTCCAAGGCCCTTCAAAGAGAAGTCGAAAAACTGGAAAAGGAAGTTCAGGATCTTGAGGATGGTCTCACAGAGGAGAGAGAACACGCTTTGGAGATCGAGAAAGATATCCGCAGTCAGTACAAGATCGAGATGGATCGTCTCAACGACGAGATCTCCGATCTTCAAGCCGAAATTCGTGAAAAAGACAACCTTTATGATAACGACAGCGAGAAGTGGGAAACGGAGAAGCAAACCCTGGAATCCGAGCGAAAGCGAGCTGAAGAGAAGGCTGCTGGCCTGCAAAGGACAATTGACCGTCTCAAGGAAGCTGAGGGAACCCTCTCTGACAAAGAGTCGAAACTGCAGGTTGCTATTCAGAGCGAGGCTGAGCGGCACAGGAGTGAAGAAGGAGTTCTGACTCGACAAATCGAGGATCTTCAAGATGCCCTCGAGACGCGGCAGGCCTTACTGACAAACCTGCGCAACGAGCTTTCCACCGTTAGGGATGAGCTGCGACAAACGCAAATCGACTACCAATCGCAAGCTCGCAGGGTTACGGCACTGGAGGACGAGGTGGATGTCTTGCAAACAACCCTGGACGAAGAGCAAGGCGCAGGACGCTACGAACTTGAGGCGGCCAAACGAGAATGCGATGACCTGAGAGATCAGCTGAAGTCACTGCGACAACGGTCCAACTCCTCTCAAGCTGCATCATCTCAAGCCCTCAACAGGGAAATAGATGATCTGAAGGAGCAGTTAAGGATGATGCGTCAGAAGGCGGATGAGCTTGAGGCTGCCAACCTTGAGATCGAGGATCTGAAGGAGCAACTCAAGACAATGCGCCAACGAGCGAACACGTCCGAGGCTGCGGACCGGGAGATTGACGACTTAAAGCAACAACTAAGAACGTTGCGTCAACGAGCAAATATGTCCGAGACGGCGAGCAGAGAGATTGAGGACCTGAAGGAGCAACTCCGAGCAGTTAAACAACGGGCTAATTCCTCCGAGGCTACCAACTTCGAAATCGAGGATCTCAAGGAGCAACTCGCGACCTGGCGCCAACGAGCCGAGTCGGCGCAGGCTGAGATCGCTGCTTCGGAGCAGAGCGCCCAGCAATCTACGGAATCCGTGACGCGACTGAAGTGGCAACTCTCCGACGCAAATGCTCAACTGGACAAGATCGCCAAGGAGAAACAGTCCTTACAAGACCAAGTGGCAAAGATCAACCTTGAGCTACACTCCGTAAACTCTTCGCTGGCTGAAGTGAAGGCAGAGCGAGACGAACTCGATGGAGAGCTTCGCCGGGCCAAGCTCTACGACAATGAGACCCTCCGAGTCGACCAGGAGCGACTCGACCTCCGCACGGCGAAGCTCAAGCTTGACAACGAAGTGCGCCGCCTCAAGGACGAGAACAAGGCTCTTGTTGAGCAGCGGGAGGCGGTAGAGAAGACCCTTGAAGACGAGATTGAGAAGGCAGCTGAAGAGGAGGAGCGTCTAGGCCAGGAGATTATCCAGTTACAGAACAAGCTGCGACAGTCGTCATCGTCAGAGAACTATGATCTCGCTGCCGCCCGACGCACCATTCGCGAGCTCGAACGCCGAGTTGATGACTACGAAAATCAGCTCAACACTCGCCAGATCCCCGGAAACATCGAGGGCAACAGCGAACTATCCATGATCCGCAAAGACTTGTCAGCGGCCCGTCAGAAGGAGTTGGATTTCCTGCAGAAAGAGTCCGCAAACCGTGATGTTGTCAAGGGCCTCAAGCGACAAATCGCCGATCTTGAACGCCAGGTTCACGAGACCGAGGTGTCCCGTTTGATCGCATCCCCTCGATCATCAATCAGCGACTCGGGGCGCAAGACAGAGGTTGCTGAACTGCGAAACCAGCTCTCGGTGGCTCAGAAGTCCATCCATGACCTCAGAACAAAGAACCGGGATGCTGACCGCAAGGCGATGCAGGCTTCTCAAGACCTGCAGAGGCAGCTCAACGACCTCGAGGACCAGAAGATAGTGCTCGAAGAAGTTCTCGAGGAGGCCAGGCAGCAAGCCGAGGAGACGGCGGCGCAGCATGAGCGTGCTCTTCGCAAGATGAAGCATCAACTCGACAAGGCAGAGCGAGAGCGCAATGCCATGGCGTCCCAACAGACCGGCATCAGCAAGCAAGACCGGCAGCTACGCAAGAACCAGGCTGAGATGGAGAACCTGGAGCACGATGTGCGCCAGCAACAGGAACTCATCGACAACCTTGTTGCATCCGAAGCCTCGCTCCGCCGCAAGCTTGAGCGTGCTCGTAGCGAACGAGCTGCGTTCCGTATGAGCGCTGAAAAGCTGCAGAAGGATCTTGAGCGCATCAAGGCTTCAGCCGTGGCAGCCAAGGCCGAATCATCTGAGCGACGAAGATCATCAGACCGCATGACACTGGAGACAATTGAAGGGGCTGACCAGGCTCTCGAGACTGTGATCCGGGCGGCTGAAAGCGCCGAGGAGCGCCACAAGAAGGAGTTGAGAGGCATGGTGATGCAGATGGAGTGGATGCAAGCCCGTTTCCAGCGTGAAGCTTCTCTCCGCGCCGATGCAGCGTATGCAAAGAAGTTCCTCCAACTGCAACTCGACGTTGCCAACGCTTGGTAAGTTTCTTCCCCTTGTGACTTGACCATCAGAATATTTCAATGCTAACAATTTCCCAGCAACAAGGCTCAACTCCGCGAGCTCGAAGATATTCGCACCAACCTTCTTGGTAACAAGAAGGCTCTCACTCTCCCCAGTCACGCTGCCGGTGCCAATTCGTCTACAACTAAGCCTTCTCTCCGTACTTTCCTGGTCATGGCTCGCTTCATTGCTCGCACCCGCTTGTCAGCCCAGAACTGGGCCAAGCAAGAGAAGGTTCGCCGGCGGCTGGTCGTTGCGACTGAGGAGCAGCGCAAGGTGAAGCGATCAAGACAGCTCAAGGTCGTCAGAGCTGAGGCATGAGGGCCTTTTGGTGTGTTTATGGCGTCAAGAATGAATCTTTTGAAAAGCATAGCTGGGAACGGACTGCATTGCATTGCATGGTAACGAAGTGTTTATGTAACGAGGCGAGTGAGATTAAGCAGGCCTAGAGAATATGTCTCGCACTGGGTTGGTCTTGTCAAGTTGTTTTCAAGTTCTGTTCTTTTCTTAAAGAGCATTGATGGGTTTGGTTAAAGGGGTTGTTATGGATACCTGGGCTGGGCTATCATGGAACATGCTTCCTTTTTTGGCGTTCAAGGCAAGGGGAGACAGGATAAGGCAGTCAAAGCAGCGCATCATGAAGTTGTTGTTTATACGCATGCAAATTATGAGCATTTGAACAAAGTTGGATATTTTCTCCTTCACTATATGAGAAGCAAAGACCTCTGAAGCCCATCCCACAGGCCAGACAAACTCCCGTCACTTGCGATCCTCGCACGGATAATCAAAATTCATGCAGGCATAAGACTAAACACCCAAACTTGCAGACAACCTCCCATCATGATACCCCGTATAAACTGTTCCAAACGTTGCTTAGTTTTCAAGTCCCTCCCTCAGCCAACCCAACTGACTATCCATTCCCATCTATTACTAGCATGCCGTAGGAAGTAGCCGGCTTTTTGAGAGGATTCGGGGTATTCAAGCTCCGAGCACTAGATAGAGCTCACTCATAAGTATATATATATTACATGACGAACAAGAGGTTCGTGTCTGCGCAAATTGGTCAGCATTGGAAAATCAGCAGCTAGCGTCAAGACATACCGAGAGGATGACTGCACGACAGCTGGGGCTTCTGCGTGTAGCGGGTCGAGAGCTCGTCGCGGATGCTGTTGAGGAGCTGGACATAGCTCTGCTGCGGGTTCTTCTTGAGAGCCGTGACGAAGGCCCAAGACATGGCACCGGTGGCCTGAGAAGCGATGGTAGCATCGGCACTGTAGACATGTTAGCTATTGCTGCTCTCATTAAAGAGTGCAGAAGTTGGATGAGTCCCCGCCGATCCAACGTAGCCCGTCGCCCCAGATGCCAAAATACAGACTCGCAAGGAGACTGTCTCTGACATCTGGGGCGTGCCCAAAAAATGAACATCATTTCAAAAACGCTAGATACATGATATTGTCCAGTCTGAAAACGCCTTGCGCCAACGCTGCCATGAACTGAGAAACCGGTCCCAGGTACAAAGATTCAAGAAAGAACATTAAGCCAAGAAACAAATGATCAAACGGGGACCACATGATAAGTAGGATAAACTTGGGGAAAGGGGGGAACCCACGAGGTCTGGTCGTCCTTGCTGCCGGACCACATGATGACGTCGGCAGGGGATGTCTTGGTCCTGATGGCACGGTCTCGAGCATCGTCGCCGTTGGCAGCCTTCTTGATGAAGCCGAAGATGTTGCTGGCGACGCCGCCTAGGTCGCCCTGGCTGTATGAAGAGATGACACCGAGCAGGCCTTGACCGGCTTCCTTGGCCAGGTTGGGCTCCTTGAGGATACCCTGTGTTGAGTAAATGTAGGGCAAGTCGAGAGCTGTGCCGGAATGGCAAGAGTCGAAGATGGCCGTCAGGCGAACACCGCCTTGCAGTGGGCGCACCATGATGCGGTGCATCTCATCGTCGGTGATGTGGCCAGTTTGTCGAAAGTCAACGGGGTAAATGACCTCATCATAGCCGTCGTCCTCGTCACCATCAAGATCCTTGGTCTGTCCACCATGACCTGTGAATTGTCAGTAAGGCGACCGAGTTTGAGGGCTGCATTGGATTCATACCTGAGTAGTGGAAGAACAACGAATCGTTAGGACGGGCATCCTTCACTAGCCAGTGCATAGCTCGCAGAATGTTCTGTTTGGTAGGCTGGCTCATAGGGTTCTGCTGATCGTCCGTAAGGATCACCATATCCTCACGCTTGTAGCCAAAGTGTTCTGAAAGGTAGGCAGTCATGTTGCGGACATCGTTGATACAGCCGCGCAGCTGACCGCGCTGGCCAAAGTAGTTGATGCCGATCAGCAAGGCTTTCCGCCTGCCGGTGCAGTTGGAGTATCTGAAGGCATAGCTGTTGGGAGCGCCGTGGCCGAATTGCTGAGGTGCTGTGGGAGGGGGAGGGGGACCGCCTTGGGGGTGACCACCTGCTGAAGGATTAGCTTCTTGAACTTGCGTGGCCGGATCGCGCGAGGAAGGTTTGGCGTACTAGGACGTGTGTTATAGTTCGGCTGAGGCTGCTGGTAGTGACCGTACTGCTGCTGTTGAGGTGGAGGTTGCTACGATGCATGTTAGAATAAGTTTGAGATGGGCTTCATAGAAGCGACGATTGGTCGAAGGAGGAAGTAACAGAGAGCGCATGTCGTGAGGGTTCGGAGGAGAGGATCTGACCTGATAATATTGTTGCTGGGGAGGAGGCGGTTGTTGGTGGTAGCCGTAGGGGGGCTGAGGAGAGGGCTGGCCTTGCGGGTAGCCGCCGCCGTAGGAAGGCTGTTGTCTATCGAGAGGAAGAGGTTAGTTGGCGATCATGGCAAAGTAGTGAATGAATAGTATGCTTGGTTGGACAGTAGAGGCGGGAAGTGGCAACGAGATCGACGCATGAGAATGCGGGGAATGGGCATTCTGGGTAGAGACGGAGATGGAAGATGGGGAGTTCGCACGGGTAATAATTGCCCTGGTATTGGGGTTGCGGCGGGCCGTAGCGGCCAGAATTGTAGCCCGGGTATCCCGACATGTCAGGGTAGCGAGAGCGACGGAGAGGACGAGATTGGTGCTGGAGGGCGGGCGATTGGCGTCTGAAGCTGTCGAGGACAAAGGACACGGGCTGGATATCACGGTCGCCTGGAGGAGGAGGTCGTTTGATGTTTGAAGGATGTGGTCGGGTTCAGGCTCGGGTTCGGTGGAGGTCGAGAAAGAAGACGAGACGGCAGGTCGGCCTGGCGCCAAGAGACCCCGGGAGCGAAACTCGACGGTACTTTGTTGAGCAGCGAGTCCGGGCGCAACGGCGATGTACCCTGGACAGCGGCGCGTGGGACCCCGTGAGCGGTGGGTGCGTGCTGCTGATGCTCTGCTTGCTGATGCTTTGCTGATGCTGCTGATGCCGGCTGCTGCGCACGCGCGGGGCAAAAACGGCGACCAAGGGCGCTACGAGAAAGGACAAGTCCCGACCGAGGGTCCTCGATCAAGGGTTCGCCAGAGAGATAGGACGCGTGGGAGCTAGGCCGGAGACGAGAGACACTGGCGTGCACGGTCGTCGTTTGAAGCTGAAGGCGGGGGACCAGAGAGGGTGAGGTGAGGTGATGTAAAGGTTAGGTCAGGCCCTGGAGGAGGACGAGGTAGAGGAGACGAGCTGCTTATGGACGGCACGCGACGGATGATTAAAAGCAAAAGGAAGAGGCAATGGTCGAGGAGCGCCGAGAGGTTATTAGAGAGCAGCAAGCAGTCAGAGCCAGAAATGACTTGTAAACAGAACAGAACGGCACTGTACTGTAAGGTAAGCCAGCCAGGGGTGTCGGGGCCCGGGGAGGGGCGTGCAGCTCTGGGCTCTTGGAGATGATTCGGCCAAGTCTGACGGCGCCTGTAGGTAGAAATGTGCTTCTGCTGCTTCTGTCTGGCTGGCCTCGGTGGATGATGTACAGGGCACCAAGATGCAATGTACCCTGGTAGTATGTGGTTGTGTCTTTGCTGTCTTTTTCTCTCTCTCTCTCTTTCTCCCAGTTTTTACCTGTCTTTCGGATCTCCCAGGAGGCTTGAGACAAGACCAACCAAGACACGGCAATTGAGCCTGAAATGGGAGATGGGATGGATATCCGGCTCGGTCGAACTGGAACTTTCTGGGGGTTACCGTTCCAGACCTAGAAACGGGACAGAGGGCGTGTGATAACGCTGATGGGGGCAATTGATTATGTGAGGACCCTGCAACCAGTGCTTCCGAGTCTTTTTGTGAGAGGAGGGCTTGGTGAGCTGGAGAGTGCAAGAGAAAAAAGGGGGATAGTCGCCCTCTTAGATATATATCCTCAATCCTCCTTTGTTGGAGAGAGAGACGTAACTATGGATCCAGCCAAGGTTTCCGGGTTTGACAGCTCGGCAATGGACGAGGCACTGCCCTGCAACAGAACAGAGAGGCCCAGCAAGAGCAGATGCGGTTCTGCGCCAGAGCAGCCCAAAGGGGAAATACGGCCGACAATCGTTTGGTGGGAGGGGAACCCAGCTGATGATGGATTAGAGAGCAGAGAGAGCCAGCGGTGGCGGTGGAGGGGGTGGAAACGACCACTACGGACATGGTCGCCTGGCGCTACAGCACCCACGATGCAGTAGCCGCCTGTCGCACAGCGGATTGGCAATACTTGTTCGGCGCACATGCGTTCTTGGGGAATAGACGCAGCTAATCTGGGAAACACTCGACGTCCGGATCTAGCAGCACAGCCCTAAAACGGTTGCTGTCTTTGCTTGGGTCTGCGATATCTCGGTATCATGGCATCAGACGATTCAACCTCTACAGCATGTATGACCTCAATAGTATCCTCTTGCCCTCGGGCTGTGCAGGGATAGATACCTACCTGGCTAGATACCTAGTAGGCCTCCATCTTGTATCCCCAGTCGTCCATCTCTAGCCGACCCGACCACCTGGGCCAGCCGATGATGCCGAAAGTCTCTGCTCTCCCATGCCGGGCTTGGTTCCAGGTTCTTGATGGTCTACAGAAGTGGTACAGCACAGTACAGTACATCCATACATACGTATCCGAGTATATTGTCTTGCCCGGCCGTCATGTGTCGTGAGCCAAGCACCGCTGACCCCGGCGGCAGCGTGACGTGATGCTCGTGCTTGGCCCATGTAATCCAGTATCTCGACCTCGATCCCTGGAAGTACAAACCTGGCGCCCGGGTCGGCCAGTCGGTTGCTGCTTTTGCTGCGGCTGCGTTGCAACTCGAGATCAGGCACGCGTCACTGCAATCTCTGTCTTCATCTCAGCAATTCCCTTAGTTGGCTGTCTTATAGACAGGGTCGGTCGCATTGCCGATCTACGAGATACTCCTTTGAGATATGTGATAGCACAGCTGAGTCGGTGTACGTTGCTTTACCGCCGCATTCTTGAAATTGCGGCTCTTGCTTGCTTTTGCCCAGCAATTGCCAATCTCCAAGTCGTGAAGCCATCGTCTTTGACTGCGGCATCATCCGTGGCTGCTCTGTGAGTCTATAGCGCCAAGTCCACCGCCAAGTCAACCCTCCAGTCTCCAGAGAGGTCTCGACCCTCGCAGACGCAAACGCCATGGTTGGATCTCTCCCGTCTCCCATATCAGGCAATGGTGGCTTTGACGTTGTATCCTGCCTCACCGACATTGGATGTTGCAACTAAAAACTTTTATTCTGCTGCCTTGAGGAGGTTCATTACTCGAGATATGCCGCAGTAGCAGCATCAGCAGCAAGCAGCAGCAGCATGCCGTCAACGGCGGCCCGTTTTACAGCCCACGCCCAGCGCGGACGAGATGCCCAATCCATCATCTACACGGGAGACCCGACTGCACCGCCGGCATCGTGAAGCTGCATCGTGATCCATTGCTCCCGTCATGGTTTTGGGGTTCAACCGTTGTCCATGGCCGTCTTTTCGTGCCCTACACCCCACAATTGACCCCGGTCAAGCCTCTCGCTCACACACAAACTCGCACACACACAGACACACCCTGCATCTCGTCCTCCACCCAACAGGCCGGTAAAGACAGCCTGGAAATGACCGTCATCTCTTTACGGCCTATGAGATGCAATACAACGTCGTAGAGTCTCTTTTCTGGCGTTTGCTGTCCAAACAAGCCCCCTGCCTGCAGACTCCCTATCCCTGCCGTGGTCTTGGCCGAGGGTCCAACCTATCTCGGGGATCCCAAGCACGCAGATCCAATCCATGGCCGCGCAGGAGAAAACCCTCAATCCTCGCAGAGATGCTCCGGAGATGGATCAACTGGTCGACAGCAACGTTTCAAGGGTCCCCATCCTAGACACAACGAGACAAACGTCATGGAGTTTTCGTTCCGCGTCTAACAAGATCAGCAACCCCCTGTCAGGCTGAGCATGCACCGCTCCGGCGTCCCGCTCCGCAACCCGGCGCAACGGCGATCCCGATGCAGCTTGTATTTGACAAGGGTTTCGGAACTTGACGACATCAACAAGGGCAATCTTCAACACGCGACTGCAGCTACATTCTTTGGGCGCTTGTATCAGGACCGAGATGAAGTTGCATTCTTGACATCCATGCGTGTCCAATTCCGACTCAGATCCAAACGGAACCTACAGCCGTCAACAACACGTGGGGTTTGTTACATCGTCGGCCCTCTGCGCCATGTCCGAAGCCCTCGTTTCTCCCAGAAATGAAAAGGAAGCACAAAAAGAAACGAGAACGTCCAGAAGCCTCAGATTGCGCGTGGGGGGCGCAGAAATGAAGTGTCGAGCAACACAGGTCAAGCAAGGGGACAGAACGGGCAGAGAGACAGTGTTCACATGGTGACTTTTGTTGCTTGTGCAGAAATGGCTGAAATTTTCCGATAGCCTCCCCGCCTCTGGCACGACGATCCTCCCAATGGGGTTAAGCGGACGGGCAGGCCGAGAGCTGAACAAGGGCTGAGGCGTCTGGAGCCAGCCAATCAATGGCGCCTAAACCACCTAGCTCAGCCGCGAGCTGAGCGGGGAGCACGCTGTCGGAGAGAGAGCTGCAGCGTGGGTGGAGCGGCCGTGGCTTGCAATCCGGGAGCTTGGGCCACGTCACGTCCTCCCGCCCCATCTGCAGCTGGAAACTGTGTGGCTGTGTGGCTTGTGGCCGTTTCACTTCGGGACGACTTGGAGCGAGGGGCTTGGGCCTTTGTCCATTGAGGGCCTCAACACGCATGGGGTTGGATTGTTCTGAACCGTGGCATTGGGACATTCGAGACCGCTTTTGGATGGCGAGAGAGGTGTCATCCAGACTGCTGGGACTGGCACCGCATCATCCAAGTCGAGTCTATCATGTATCCAAATCTTGCCAATCAGCGTCACCAAGCCATCAACTCCATCTCATCCAAGTCACATCTCCCATCTTGAACCCAAATCCCCGCAAACATCGGTATTCTTATTCAACCCTAACAGCCGACCGAATTCTTTCTTTCCTGTATCATCTCCGAATCCCCATAGCCAAACCCGAAAAGCACATGCCAGTGCAGTGCCTCCAAGAATCTAGCACAAAACAAGCAACCTCCTCCGTTCCCGTCCTCTAGCCACTGGGCTTGCCACGCGGGCTTCCATTCTGAATAAGGTAGCCCTGCACCGGCCCCAATGCAGCCACGCGTGCCACCAACAGCACCCAGCTGGCTGCTCACAGCTACTGTCCCCCAGATCTCGAGCCTCACTCAGCTGCCTCATGCACACGCCCTATGAGGCGGCTATCATGTATGTAGGGGACCGCCTTAGGAGAGGCCCGCCCTACCCGCCAATCTGGCACGCTGCGGGAGCCAAGCTCGAGTCCCTGCCATGCCCTATCCCCTGACGCTCCCTCGTCGATATCCCTTTTGAGTCAAGATCCGCATCGTGTCGTTGCTCTCCCGGACCTGGCCGGCATTGTGTGAATATCTCTCAACTTCTCCTTCGCTGTCCTGTCTCGGCATGTCTCATATCCGCCATGCTGCCCTGCAGAATATCACATCATGCTGTTCGACCTCCTGAGCAGCAGTGGTCAGATCAACTGCACTACGTTGCATCCCCTGCATCGTATCCAACTGCCCGTTTCCTAGTTCCCGAGTATGTCCTGGCCCGCCGTCATGGCCCTGTCCCCAGAACCCGTGCAGCGGTATCATGTACTTGGCCCTAACTCGGTCAGTACTAAGACACCATATCCAGAAACACGCGCTCCTCCTTTGGTTCAAGCGTCCTCGATGACGTGCCGAACGCTGCAAGGGACAGGAGGCTCAGCCCCGTCGAGTCCGGGGATGCACATTGTCGGTTATCTGCCAACGATTATTGGCTGATCGTTTCAAATTGCCGCTCTCATCACGATTTGCTGCTATTAGTCCTCGACTGACATGAATTCTCTGGCATTGATACGTATAGACTGCTGATGTTTGATGTTAATGCGTACACATGGACTAAATATGCCGTCTAAGTCTTTATCTTTTCGCTGTGCCGTACGTCGTCTCTCTCATTCTGGACCTCACCTAGTAAAAAGAAGCCCCCAATTCGTAGGATAAATAGTGGGCTCACATCCAACTGGTCATGTAGCCTTCAGGCATTGGTCATATTGACATCCTCGTCGGTTCCAGCATCTTTTCTCATCTGATACGCCATCATCCCCCATACCAGCTGCAGAGCAGCCAGTCGTTGTTTGGTGTCAAATAGGTCATACCAGGGGCTTCTCCAAGCCTCCACTTTGCCCCAGCTACGCTTGGCTTGGTCTGGCTCACGCGATCCTTCTATAGCCTCGAGTAGTCGGTTCGGCACTCTCACTCGGAGGATAGAGACATGATGGAACAGTGAGCTCACCACAAAGATATCATCGTAGTCCGCTCCCTGTCGTCTGCCGATGGCTTCATACTGGGCCTTTTTATCCCAGGTCGACGACGGAGGTCGGATCATGCGGTAGTTGTCGTAGATGCTCATATTTTTGCGGGGTTTCTTGGAAACGGGCAGCCCATTTTCGTCACTGGGCTTAGTGTCCTTGTCACCCTGCACTGCGTCCTTCTCGATCTCACGTCCGATGGGGCCTCCAGGGCCGCCTCCCCAGCGCTTCGCAGTCGTCCACCATTGTCCCTCACCGAATCGCCTCTCGGTCTTGCCCTCACGAGAACGATGTTGCGCTGTGATCAACGCTGCTACAATCTCTCGAGCGAGATCCAGAGACTGCGCAGTTTCTGGATCTGGCGAGGTGAAGTCTGTGGTTCCTCTTGCACTAACGGCGGCTACTGGTCCATGAACAACACCAGCCCGGGCAGCTTCGCGAGTTGTCGGGCTCTGGAACACGAAAAGACAGCCGGAGGGACAGTAAGTCTTGCGAGGTCGAGTTCCCTCTGGTGAACTCAGATGAAGACGGGGCTCGGTACGAGAGGGTGAGACATTACAGCCAAAATCATACGCAACAAGCTTGATGAAAGCTGTCATGAGATTATTGCGGTATTCGGGTGGCATACTGGAACCGGGGCTGGTCCGGAAATAGGTAGGGCCATCTTCCGTCTTGGGGCTCGCAGGCTTCCCATCTCCAGCTTCTGCCGCCCCCTCAGTCGAGGTGACCTCGGGAGAAGCTTCCGGGGATGGAGGAAGCGGCGGCGGCTGAGTGGGATCATCCCAGAAAGAGGTGAAAGCCTCGAGGCAGCGGAAGAACTCGTAGGCATTGCCTAATCGAGCTTGCTGTTTTCCCTTGGGCGTCGGGAGTCTCCGCACGGTCCGAAAGGCGTCTTCGTTGATGTGCGCCAGCTCCTTCTTGCGTTCAAGATAGACCTGGCACCCGGGGGAAAGATTCCCGTTCCTAATTGGCTTCCGGGTAGATTGGTTCTTGTCCCGGGCTTCGTCTGCAGAGAGTCTGTCCCATTCATTAAAATCCGGGATATAGGAAGGGTCGGGAATCAGGTCGTCTGGCTTGGCATCGAGGTTCAAGTTGAGGCCGATAGCGGAAAAGCCCAGGGGCCCGAGAGCAGCGGTGGATCGGCCGGTGTTTTGGAGCAACGTGGCGAGGGCAGATGTCGTGTCGACGGGGTCATCATCGTGGGCGAAAGGCTGAAATCGAGGAAGAGTAACGGGCGTAGGAGGCGGGACGTCCTTGGGGTCTATCTTGCTCTTTGATGGAATGCCCGCTGGTACAGGTCAGGTCTATCAAGGTGGAGGCACAAGATACGGAAGTGTGGGGGAGGGGCAGATGAGACGGGACAGGGAGAAGCTTGGTGGAGGTGAAGTGAGGGGGGAATGAGGTGTTTTGGGGGCATGGGATGATGAAGAATATCGTCGCGAGGTGGGAAAATCGAGAGAATGAAGCGCGGACAATACAAGTGAGAAGGGTAATGTTGAGATATTCAATGCTTACCAAAGGAGGCGAAGTTGCCAAACATAGCTGCGGAGGATGAAGTGGCGCGGCTAACGATGTAAGGTACCGCAGCAGCAGATGCTAAGCACAAGGGAAAGACGTCAGTGTCGGGGCCAGGACCGCGGCCAAGGTGCCACGGAGCACAAGGAGGCAGACACACAGTGACCAGAGCACGCTCTTGGGGGGCTTGGACGTGTAGAGGGCCTCAAGGTATGCGAGACCCAGCTCCGTGGTTGAGCGGTGCGAGACAAGCGGGGGATGAGGTTGGAGTCTGGTATGTCGTGCAACCAAGGGCGCTGGCTGGTGAAATGATGCCCGAAAAGATAACGTGGATACGATTATTCGATCAAGGAAAGCAACTGCGTGAATAAGAGGATGTGCCTGCAAAAAGACAAGGCGGAACGGCCTGCAAACAACTCCAGGGCGATGTAGATGCTCAAGACTCAATCAAACAGCAGCATCGAAGAGAAGCTCAGAGATTCGGTGACGGTCGGTCAAGTCGGTCCACACGGGAGCAGCCGCGGGGTCAGGAAGAGAGAGAGGAAGAGCTGGGCAGCAAACAGGCGAGAAATCAAGCAAGCGATCCAAATGGAGACAGTAGCAGTAGCATAGCAGCAGTAGCAGCAGCAGCCAACAACCGAAGCGGAGCAGCTCCCCCTGTCCCCGGCACCAGCGGAGTCGAGACAGTAGCGGGAGCTCTGCTCGATGGCGGATGTGAATGGACGGATAATGGGCGTCGATGGAGGGGGATGTGCAAGGCACAAGCCACGCCGCTTTTAGCCCTGGCTTGTTGCCGCAATCGGCTGGTTCCAATTGGGCGACGACGGGCCAACAATTCATGCATAAATCCAGGGTTCATAAGTCGACTGGATATCATACGTGATCCTGTTATACCCGACTGTTCAACTTTGATTCCAGTCAACTTGACGATGCTGTGCCAGCAATTACCCTCCAGGCCATCTCATCAAGTGATGAACAGCCAGCATCCAGGCACCTGCCTAAATATGGAGGCATCACGTCGGTACTCGGCAGCACCTGCCTACCTGCCCTTATACACCAACATGAATAGTTTCATGCGTCCTCCAAGCATTTCGTCTCCCCATCCAACTGGCTTGGCTTCCAGCAATCGCAAGGCTGCGAGCCAACAACGACACAAACATGGGCGACAATACACTCCATCGTGATATTTCCAACATCACCTTCCCTCTGGTGCAGTTCAAGGACAACACCCTAGACGACCACTTCGGAGTATTCCCACCAGACGCTCCCCCATCCCGCCTACGCCGTTTCCCTTCTACAACCATATGCCCACTAGATGCTTTCCCACCTGAGATCATACAAGACATTCTCCCACGCCTTGATCTGCGCAGCTTGATCAATTTCCGGCTCGCAAACAGACGAACTGCCGAGATTACCCGATCTCTTCCTCAGTTCAATGCCGTCTTCACACATGCCCGGCACGCTTTGAGACACCTCCTTGCCATCGGTGCGGCTCGCCATGTCACTTGCGCAACTCTCTACGAGAAACTCTGCACGGCTGAATGCGAAGACTGCGGCGACTTCGGCGGCTACCTCTATCTTATCACTTGCAAGCGTATCTGCTTCTCTTGTTGCACACAAAACTCAGTCTATCTCCCGATACGCTTAAGCACAGCCTGGGACCAGCTCGAGCTGGACCGTTCGACAACAAAGATACTTCCTCAAATAAAAGTCGTTCCAGGCGTATACTCGCCAGTCAAGGAGAAATTCACGAGCTCGATTGTTATGATTGATCAGATGTCCGCCCTTTCCGCCTATGTGGAACAGCATTATGAAACCGGCCATAACATTCAGGACTATGAAATACATCACAGAAAGGTGCCCGCTGGGATGTATGTGGAACTAATACCACCCGGTCCAGTTTCATTGCAATCCTGGAATATTCACATGTTCGTCAGCCCCTTACGCCAACAAGCCGCATACGTCGCTCTCTCTCGCGTGCCATGGCTGGACAGAAAGGCGCAGGAAGCCGAATGGGGGTTTCATTGCGTGGGCTGTTCGAGATGCAGCAAGCATCCCCTTCACTACCGACGACAATACTCGACACGTTCATTTCTCAGCCATCTTGAGGAGTGCGGGGAAGTAGAGAACGGAGAGCACCGGGGAGAATCTGGACATCTATCTCGAGGCCTGGATACCGGCAGTACATAGGGATCCTATAGATACCAACTAAGTGCGATTGAAGAGCTTGGGGGCCTTAAAATCAAGGCTTCCGGGAAGTGATCATGCTGCGTAGCGTCAGTGGTGGTCCGAGGAAGTCAATCCGGTGTGGTGTTTTGGGACAACATGTAGTGTCCACGAGAGGAGCAGATGTTTATCAGGTTTCGTGAGATAAACGCATCCATGTATGCGAATAATGAATTTACTCGATAGCAGATGGGTGTTTTAAGCGTTCCGTTTGCTCAATATGACCGTGTTGAAGTGGAACAATTTCCATAGGCCGTCATGTATGCCTATGCATATGTTGCCTCTTGTAACCAGTGCTTACAGTTTAGCTTCCCGATGAGTTGTCAAGGGCATCATTCTTATAAACTAGGTGCGCCAAATCGAGGAACGCATTCCGTTGTTCTCTGGTCCTCTACTGCTGGTTAAAGATCAGGCATGGATGCTTGAAGGTGGCCTGGCATCCAGGCTACCCTAAGCCGTGGCGACATCAGAGACATTGCAGCCACCCATCGATTCCCTTAAGCACGGGCTCGATATATACATGACACTGGTGCATACTACGCTGTTTTACTGAGAGATACTACACTGTGGGAATTGCACGGGCGAGATCGTATTGCCCATGACTTGTGTTAGCCTGACTTTTGAGACTGGACATGATCCACTCAACGTGATCAACTGACCGCTCCAAGACTGCGGAAACATTATTGCTAGCGGTATCCATGGTCTGTATAAATCCACTGCTTTGCTATGACGCCGAGCTCTTGGAAGCTTGAGAACAGCCATTCGACAAGGCCCCCCACCCAGCTGCGTGCGAGCCCGTCCTCAAGCAGTCTACCAGAGACATAGACATCAAAAAGAGGCGGGCAGTTGCATAATCAAGGAATGGTAGTAGGCTGTGTGCAGGTTACTCGCGAGCCAGGAAGATCCCTCTCTCCAAGTATCAGCGCTTTGGCTGGAGTGTGCCTCTTGTTTGACCCCCGAACTCACCAATACCAAAACCGTTTTCGACTGCATCCCGTAGCCAAGACCCAAAAGCCAGCCCCTTTTCAACAACCAAGACTCAGGAATAATCATGCTCCTTGACGGCTTTGACTGGAAAGAGCTTACAAGTCTGACACAAGAGACAGACTGTACATATATATACGGAGTAACGAATCAACAATAACCTTATTTAGGCCTCGGTCTACCCTGTATCACCGATTGGGTTTGCCATGGCAGTTTCAGTATCTTCCCGGCTTCATGCGTTCCCATGCTCCATCACGTGGCGGTCAATAGCGGAAAACATATGACAGACCCGAGGTTTCGTTTCAGTGATCGTACGTGGTCGATAATAAAGGATTTTTAAGTTTGGTAGGTGAGGTGTGGTGACATCCACACTACGAGGACAGGGGGGAGCTGGGAACAAGGATCTGGATGGAGGATGGACGTCTGAGTTGGAGGGCGGGATGAACTGATGTGAGGCAGGGTACAGGGAGGAAGCATAATCCAGAAGGAAGGCACTGACGCATAAGGATTCAATGCAAGATGGTTGAGTGTTTGTGGCAGTTAATCAATCTGGCGAGAGTGAGGCAGAAATGGGGATTCGGATCGCTGAAGTTAATAGGCTGAGTCGAGATTGTAGCGCAGAGGAGGACGCCTCGGAGGATTCAGGACGAATCGTGGGTAATTTCCCCGAGGACAGTCCGCAGAGCATCTCGATGGGCTTTGAGAGGCGCCGTGAAGTGGGCAAAGGTGCACGATTTTTTCCGGATTTTTCTGGTCTTGCATCGTCGAAAATGTCTGTCTGTGTGTTGGCGACCTGGCTTAGCCAGTGCCGGGGGACTGTCCCCAAAGCGGGTAGTCTTTCAGGTACGGCATGCAGGTAAGAGTACGCAAGCAGCAAGCGAAATGGGAGACTGTATTTTTCCAGCTTGTCGTTCGTTCTAGTGCGCCAAAAGGCGTGTTTTTGTTTCGTGGGATATTTCGCCGTCGCCTCGTTCTAGCGGGGCTTCTCTTGGTGTTTCTCAGGACCACCAACCGTCGGTGGTCTCCTTCCCCGTGTGTCAGTTGTCTCAGGTGGCTGACGGAAGCGCCGCTGGAAAAAAAGGGTACCTGTCTTAGCTGGCCACGGGCGCTAGGTACGACAGAGCATCCGCTGGAGCAACAACGGCGCCCCACTTTCAGCGATAAGACCTCCACTAAGATCCACTGGAGATGGGCCTGGCCGTCTCTTCCTCAGGTCCTCGCTCGTTTTTCCGTCAACAACATGCTCTCTCTGTGTATAAGGGGCCAAGCATCACCGCAGCGCAGTAACTGCTCCCGGCCGCATCGCCGAGGCCGCATTCCGCTGTGGCGCACAGCAGACGGAGAAAACAAGACGAGATGAACAACGAGAAATTACCTGTCCCCTCTTTGCGACGTGCAGCCGAATCCTCCAGAGTCTTGTCCGCTGTCGCAGATATCGACATCGTCGTCATGCTCAGCCCCTCAGCAAACACCAGCTGCCTCGGCCTCTGACAAACATGGCCACGTTCTGACCCAGGCCAAGGCTAAAAGAAGGCGTCCCAGAAGTCTGGGATCGCTAGCCTAGCTCTGGACAGCCCCCCCTTGGGCCTGTTCTGCTCCTCGGCTAGTCCCAAGTCAGTGTTGGAGACGCCGTGGGGACGGCATCGTGCCTCAGATCTGTCGCAGGACAGGGTAGCACCCCTTGCTGCTCACCAAGCTCCCTTGCTTCCCCTGCTCCACGCCTCGAACTCAGCTTCTCTCTTGTCGCTCCCGTCCCGGGTTGTCGCCCGATGCCGTTCTATTTGGAGTCAGGTAAAACGCTAGAAGCCGTAGCCCCCCCTTCGGGTTGCGTTGCTCTAGTTTAGGGTGCCATCCCCCCCTCATAGTCGACCTCATCGTTGTTTCACTCTTTCTTTCTCTCTCTCTGTCTGTCTCTCCCTGTGTTTGTGTGTGTTTCTCACCCTGTCTCTCCTTGTATCTTTGTTTTGCGCTCTCTAGCCTAACCTAACCTTCTCTTTGCTGTCTTCTTCAACTCATTGTCTTTCCTTGTCACGGCTCTCACGCTTCCACGCTCGCCGTAATCCCATTCTCTCATTCGACTTACAAAACTCGCAAGGTGACTGGATCATCCACCTACATGAATATCGACAGGAGCTAGGTGGCCAGCGAGGCCCTAACTTGAATTCCTGCTTGCTCGTTGTGCTGTCAAGCTTCAATCTGCGTCAGGCTAGGCTTCTGGCCGCTTCTCCTCACACTCTGCGACTGGCATCGCGAACTTTTCTAGTCGATCATGTTAAGCCTCCGGGCCGGGGCTTTATTAAACTTCATATTCGGGAGGCAGTATGCCGGCATACCACGAGAGATCGACGCCACCGACTCCGCTTCACTCGTCGAGAGAGCTCCGGTTGCTATCACCGAAACAGTGATGGAATCTTACACTGTTGTTGTACCCAAGACAACAACCGTTGAGGTTACATACCATGTTCCGCTCAATACTTCAACAAGCGCCACGAGCGCGACCTTGCCATTCGCTTCAACAGCGATAGCAAACAGCACATCCGTCACCACCACGGATCCCTCGTTGGACACCCCCTTGTTCGCCAGCATCGACCCGGCGCTGCTCCAGCCCGAAACCCAGGAGAGTGAGCAAGTTCCCACCACTGTAGCTGGAGGAGATGCCGTGCCTGAGAGGACGAGCGATGTAAATGACACGACAGCCCCTATCGAGACCGAAACGGCTGCTCAACCGACTTCCGAGGAGGCGCCTGCAGAGACGCCAGACGAGGCTCGGCTGGCAGATGGACAAGACTCGACAAGCGAAGTTCTCCTGTTTGACAGCGCATCTCTGACCTTCTCTGGGCCATCTTCTGAGCCGTCAACAACCCTGCAGACCAGATCAGGTACTACGACTGCCGCTTCCGCCCCCGAGTCCACTCAATCTTCTGATGGCCCGATCCCCGATGATAGCGAGACGGGCATCACGGACCCCCGGCCGTCTTTTACCACAGCTACTCTACCTGGCGGTCTGCTCACGACGATTGGACTGGATGCGACTGCTGGTAACGATCAAGCTTCAGAGACCGACCCCGCTGACGGAGACGTCATCAGCCAGGAGTCTAATGGCACGGCCTCTACTCCCGTTGTAGTGGGAAGTGTCCTCGGCTCCTTGATGGGATTATCTATGTTGTTCTTTCTCTTTTGGTTCTTGAGAAGACGTTCGACAAGACACCGCCGGAGCACACTCCTGACTCCTCTTGGTATCCCCCCAGGTGCCCCTGGTAACGGCGGAGAGAAGTATGAGATCGATAACCACTCGCTGGGCCCTACCCCTCGATCTACTAAGCTCGCAGCGGCTGTGACCGTCAATGCCAAGAAGTTTGGACGAAGACTTCGACTTTCCACGAGCGGTTCTGCCAATATCAACATGAATCGAGGGAACTCGCAGTTCCTCGACTCTAACCCCTCCCATAGTCGGAGTGCCTCCATGGGGCACTATTCTAGCAGAGCTAGCTCGTCACCTGATGGGCACCAGGGATGGTGGTCACGACTCATCCAAGAATCTAGCGCCGAGGATATCGCCGCCCAGGAGGATAGAGCGGAGAGGGGACGCGAGACAACCAGGACCCCAAGCCCGAACCCCTTTTCGGATGCTAATGCTATGGCTGCTGCGCCCCGAGGCAACCCCTTTTCCGATGCCAACAGCTTACCTCGGGACTCGCTCGTCCCATCTCCGTTGGCTCCTGGACGTTCGCCGCCACAACGGCCGCCACGACCGGATGACCCATTCTCAGACGCGAACTCTGTCACGGCCTTGGGACCTGCCCGACTGCCCCCAGCTACATATGTAACTGATGTGCGAAGATCCAGGGGCCCATCAATGATGCGTAACCTGACCCCCCCGGGGCAGACCACCAACCCGAGCCTCGCACCTCCCGCGCGTCGTGAAGCTGGGCGTGATAACATCCACTCAAACCCCTTTGACCTAGAGCTCGATGGCCGACATGTGCCCAGCATGAGCAACATTCATCCCATGCCGCGCTACACTGCTGCCAGCTCCGTGTACCCCGTACCAAAGCGGACCACAACACACTCTCGCGCCGAGAGCTTCACGTCACGATATACAAGCGGCGTGAGCATGATGGAGCAGTGGCCCGGTGTGCCGAATGGAAGTTCGAGATACAGCGGAGCGGGCTACCCCCCTCTGCGTCACTCTCGAAGCGAGAGCGATAGCGTGCTGGGACGCCAGAGCGTTGGCCAGGCCTTCTAAACTATGGCAACGGGGATGAGGATTTCGTTTCGTTGTGTCTCGACGGGGGATTAGCATGGACGGTTCTCGAGGGGACTGCCTCGCTGCAAAAATGGGAAAACGTTTTAGATGGATACCAAAACTGGGTTGATATTTGGATGCCAGCGTTTGTGCTTACGATACCACAGAACTACGTTTATTTTTTTTCTCTTTCAGAAGAAAAAGCGCACATTGAGATGTTTGTAAAGATGCGACGAAGTCGATTAGAAAGAACTGAACATTGTGTGTTGCTATGCTCTGTCGAGAATTTAGTCATAGACCACTATTAATGAGGAGATGTTTGCCATATTGGGCAGCGCAGTATAATATACGAAGTGAACTGGGTCCGGCGACGTCTGATGTCTCGTAGTAGACTACCTCGCTTGCTACAAGCTTTTTTCTACTGATACCAACGAACCACCTAACCGCCTTGCAGAGGTCATTGTGACCTCGATCCGAAAACACCTCTGTTCGTCGCGGTATTCTGATATCTAGGAGATCACGCCGTAATACAGAGAATCGACTTTTGGCCTCCGCCCTCGAGATGTTAGGATAGGCAGCTATAAGATAAGGAAGCCGTGGCTTAAAAAGCCTAAGAGCTACGTCTTGGGTTAGGTAACCTTCTTCTGTAGGTATTCTAATAGCTAGCCTTAGCACGTCCTTTTGCTCCAGTAGGAGATTGTGTGGCTAAGCCTTAGGACGTTAGTTATACCATCCATCCATCATCTATTAGACCTCGATCCGAATCCGAAGAGACTGGCTCAGCCTCGTGTCGAGGCCTAGGAGTAAACGGGTTGATGTCGCTTAAGGGGAATGACATCCCGTCGTCGCTAAACGAACGCTTCTGAGGCGTAGAAGAACCGGCCGCGGACTGACCTGCGGTGAGGGCCAGGATCCTGATGGCTAGGGTCTTGAGCTTATTGATTGCTTATCAAACAGTTAGCAGCCGCTCTGACTCCAGCCCGACCACGCCTCTACCTACTTCTTTAGCCGGGACGAGATGCCATGAGCCTCTACTGCGGCTACGGCATCGCGGCGGAGCCCCACGAGAGGAGCGGCCATGTCCTTGCTTGCTGAGTTCTGAAGCTAGAAGAGGTCAGCCGGAACTCCCGCGTAGCTTGCAGCTATCATACTCACCCAAACGCACAGCCCTTTGTTCTTACGCGTCACCCAACACTTCTGGGTCCTGACAGCTAGATGAGACAGTTAGCATCGACCCATAATCGGTCAGCTCGTAGTACATACTCAGGTCGACGCTGCAAATATGCAGGTAGTTTCCATTTGCATATCTATGAATGCACGTACAGCATGGGACACGGCTACTCAAATGTCAGCACCTGCTCGATGTCCAGACGTTTTCGAACCGACCTCTACACGAGATTCGCAGGCGTTTCCCCCACATTCTCGCCGCCGTACGGACGAGGGCGAGGGCGTGGTGATGGTGATGGTGAAGGAATATATATATGTATGTACATATGTATCGAGTATTTGTTTTTGCCCTATTCCAATACCAAAAGGTAGATCTTTTTTTTTCTTTCGTTATGGGGTATCATATTTAATGTACATATGTATATATTTGAAAAATGAAGCCCTACCCTTGAGGGGAAGAACCCACTCAAGTAGATGGTGAAGGAAGAAGAAGAGGAGAGAGGAGGAAAGCCTGAGCAAAGAGGGATATTATAACCTGCCACGACTGTGATTCACTGTCAATAGAATTGTGTGGAAGCGTTTGCACTATTGGTCGCGTTTGCATCCATATTCGCAACACTTGGATTTTAATGATGAACAGTCAAACAGTCATCATGTAAGCTTTGGCTAGTTGGATTCTATGGCATTGCAGAAAGCTTTGCTCGGTGATGCTGCAATTATCTAATGACTAGCCTGAGTTCGCTCTTCATGGTAATGGCCTCCCAGATCGAAGCCAAGTGAAATACGAGACCCAACATCATCCCAACAGTGACTCTTTTGCTGCACTTCTGGTGAAAGACAACCTCTCACCCTACCTACGACTTGACAATGGCTGGAAGGTTGGGGCTACAACAGGAGCCGCCAGCGGGTGGTACTCGAGGAATAAGCATTCCTGCATCATGTCGCATGATGAACGCCTTGGAAGGAAGCCCTCCCACGAGAGAGTCTTTGTAGGTGACTGTGTGTGGATTGAATATTAGGTCTGGAGGTTTGGTTGTATGTTGGAATAGCTATCTAGGTAGGGAAGCTAGGATACAATGCGAACAACTTCCCGATAGTCTGGCTCATCATAATGACAGTCCAGCCCAGATGAAATAATAGATTAAGCGTTGACAAAGGGCTTTTCTCAAACATCTCATTAATAAGCATGGGAGGATAGCAATTCTTACAATGGTTATCTATTTCTTGGAACGTAGTGATCTACATTGGAACTCGTACTAACCATACTATCGCTTGATAGACAAATACGGTCCTATCATTCACATTCCTGTTGCCCTTCATTTCCCTTTTACCTCATTCGCCCGTCACCAAGCTCCGTCATCCCTTCCAAGCCGCCGTCCAACCATCTAACACGGATTGACCCTTCAATGATCTGACGCAGCCCATGACATCATGCCACTCGCGGGCGCGAGACAAAAAAGGGTCCCCGTTGCTGCGGCCCAGACGTGATTGGCCGCCGGCACGTTAAATGAGCTGCAGGGCTGCCGGGCGCGAAAAGTCGCGTCTACGCGCCGGGAGCTGCGCGCGTAAATTGCTCGTCGCACGCGCGCATGGCAACGCGCATCTGCTCAAAAACTTGATGCGTGGCACCCCTTGCGAGGCCATTGCCGTTTCCACAGGGTGGCAATTGCTTCAGAAGTGCGTCAAAATGTACAATTGAGTTAACAACAGGCTTCGTTTGGTTGTCGAGAAAAAGGGTAATAAAAGTAATAGTCACATTGTCCATAAACCGTCCGCCCATCTAGTAATCTGCCGATCCCCTTTTCTCCCATACCCATCCAAAATTTGATGTAATAAAAAAAAAGGCAGGTCTGATGTACCCTGCACGTAGCCTTTTCTTCCATCTCGATCGAGAGGAAACAAGTAAAAACAACAACTCGTGGCCTCTCAAAATACGGGCCTCCCTTTGGGCCTCTGTCCAGAAGACCATCTTCATGCCGCTAAATCTATAACGCCGTCGCAAAAGGAATTAGACATGGACACTTTGTACACCCCAACGGCCGGTAACAAATCCAAACAACAGGTAACAGCCGAGACAAGTAAAAAGAAAAAGATGCGTTCGCGCGTGCGGTAATATGTGCCGTCATGGTATCATGTACACAAGGAAATTGAAATCCCCTCTGGTCACCCCTCAGACCAAATAGTCGAAAGCCTGCCACTAGTCAAAGGTCAATCGCCTTTGGGTCACACTGACGGGTGTCCTAGTTGCCGTGATGGTGACAGGTGTCTTCCATGGCTTCTGTGCTGGAGACGGCGTGATGTTGACAAAGTCGGCAAAGTCAAAGGCTTGGCTTGGGGTGGTTGGGAACAGGTTGCCCCCACCAGGTGTCATCATCATCGCCGAAGGCAAATCCATCTTGCTGCTCTTCTGCGGGGGCGTTGAGGGGGGCTCCATGCGTGTCCTGGTTGACGTCCTGACGGCGGGCGATGGCGAGGCTGCTAGGTAGAGGAGCAGGTCCGCACCCTCCTCACCCGTCTTGCCACCGTTGGCGCCCGACCCGGCATCGCCCTTGCTCTGCTTGTTGCCGAGGGTTCGGGAACGCATGGGTGGTGTGCGGGGAGGAGACGACCGGATGTTGGCGACTGCGTTGAAAGAGTGAGCTGGCAGTAGATCGTCGTCGTCATCTGAGGGGGCTGCAAAGTTGGGTGATGTCAACTCTCGGCTGAGGAGACGCTGCTGAAAGAAGGATACGTCCGGGCCGCCCGAAGTTGTGAAATGCTGTTGCCGACGAGGCTTAATGGGAGATGACTGTGCCAGTTGATGGGGGTCTTTCCAGGTAGAGTTGCCGCCAAAAGACTTGTGAGCCGTAGGAGAAACCCGGAATCGCTTGCTTGGGCTCGAGGAGACGTCGTTAAAGGAGGCGAAGTATGTGCGCTTGCGATGACCCGTGCTGCCGTTGCTGGAGCCCACGGCGTCGGAGAACAGGGGCGCTTTGAGGGGAGAGCTCATGAGGGCTCGGGAGGGATACGGGAGGTCGGAGGCGCTCGATGATGAGTCGGACAGGACATCGCCCTCGGCGAGACGCTTCCGTCGCATCTCCTCTTCGACTTTGGGCTCGATCGAGTCGAGGGTGAGGTCCTCCCAGCCATGCTTGGTCTTGAACTGGGCGAGAGCGAGGCGGTTCTGGAGACGGCGTGCGATCTAGAAGTGGGGGAGAAAAAAGAGCAAAAATGTCAGTCAAGGGTTCCCATTTGAGCAGCAGAATAAAAAGGAGATGTTGGCGTTTGCTGTGGAAAGCTGCCTCGACCAAACTTACCTTGCTCACTTCTGCACGCTTGAGTACGCTGTCGACGACATCCTCGGGCTGCTTCTTCCACGGCGACGGCATGACGGCCACTTCTGCTCTGCTGCTAGGGGCAACCACCGTTGAATGTGCGCCAGAGGTCCTGAAGTGATTTCTGTTTGTGTTCTGATTAGGGATATATGTAATTAAAAATACTGTTTGTCTTTGGCCGGAATCTGTGAGTGAATGCGCAGCGAAAGTGGTGAATGAATGAACGGTGGTGAGAATGGGCGGTTAGTTTGAAGGCTGGTTGGTGGTGGTGGTGGTGGTGGTTGCGTGAAGAATCCAAGTTCAAAGGAGAGCCCGGTGGGAAAGTCAAGGCACAGCAGACAGAGGGGGCACTGGCGCCCGTCGCAAGGTACAAGCACGCCAAGTTCACCTGGGGCTGTAGGTACTTTGAGCCCAGCCCAGCCCTGTAAGTAAGCGGCCCCAAAGCGTGGTGGATTGGATGGAATCGTCCCAGTCTGTGAGGGGCTCGTGCCGCTGCGGCCGGGTAACCAGTTGCAGGGGGAGGGGAAGGGGGAGGAATTAGGGAAGCTAGAGCCCTTTTTTCTTCGTTCGTTTGCTCGTTGCCGTCCGATCAGGTTCAGCTGGAGTCAAGGATCCTCTTCTGGGGCTTGTATTTCGAGAGTGTAGATAGAGCACGTTTGCTGTGAAGCAGTTGACATGTGCTGTAGGTAGCCGAGCTGTTGAAGCCGAAAAGGGGGCAAGGATCCTTCAACGGCTATGGACCAACAGGTTGCTGATTGCTTCTGAGAACCCGGAACTGGGAACAAAACGAACAAAGGATCGTTCCCTAACCGATAGTACAGGCCCGAGATCCTAGACATCAACTGCCTGGCTGAATACCATGTCTCTGCCTGTGTTGCTGGTCGCTGGGGACACGGAGAGATTTGACGGCATTCCTCTGGAAACGATGGAGCCCGGGCAGTTTGCTCGCTGGGGCCATCGATCTGTCGAGGTTTTAATTAAAACAGGTCCACGGGTACCTCGACAAAAAGTACTTATGCACGCACTTTGCACACGGCAACGGGGTCCAATCCAATCCAGTCGCTTAGAATGGCCGACGCTGGCTGGCCAGCAGCATTAGAAGTGGTCTCTTGTCATAGGGCTCATTCTTGCTTCACTGTGAACAGAGTTGTGCACCTTTGATAGGCCATCGTGGCCGCGAGCAAACTGCAGGCTACTTTTTGGAGTGGTATGAGGTCGCGTCTCCTGGCCTTTATGACTTTGCACTATTGAATAATACAGTGGGCTAAGCTGGTGTTGGTCGATGCTTCCACCATGGCCTTTGTCCACCCGCAATTGAGTTTGATTGGTCTTCGTACTCCAGGGATTCACCAAACTCGGTGCTGACTCTGCTCTGCAGCCAGCTGAACGGACAAAGACGCAGTGCTAATGGCTGAGTTGTCCCCTAATGAACTGCCAAGATACCAAAGCCCTAATTGAAGCTGAGGAAAGATGGACTTGGCGATCGTCCTATCTCTCGCTTCTCCACCAGTTCGGGTCTGAGAGCGCAAAGATCCATGCCTGCCTGAAGAGCGGTCGAGCTGGACGCCGAATTGAGCTCAATCGAGAGCTGTAATGCGTTGGAGCTTCCTACGGCTGCACCACCATGGTGTCAACCAGAGCCAAGCTTGGTTCCCGCACTATCGCAGCGTGCTACCCCAAAAAGGGTCAAGGTGGCCGTGGCCAAGGTCTGGAGATTGCCTGTGTAGTTCTAGGCCTTTGCACCATCAAAATTTCAGGGATCTGTATCGAGATGTCCTTGATTTCTGTGTCCTATACAAACTGCAGTTATCACCAGCTTTGAGATTGAACGGGTGAGTGAACGATCATGAAGCAACTCGACGGAGCTTATAGCCAAAACGAGGAGACGCGGTGCCCATCTTAAATGTCTCCTGATCATAAGAGCCCGGGGACGAGAAAGTTAAAACAGGGACTGGCATTCCTCTTGATGCCCATTCAATTGGAAGATCAATTCGAGGTTGCAGAAGGAGGCCAAACTTTGACTGTGTGACACGCGCTAGCTGAGGGAAGAGGACGGATGCGGAGGAGCATGGACACCATATTGCCATTAACAGGCGGCTGTCTTCGGAGACGGAGACGGACGCCGAAGACAAGCTCAAGCTGCCTACCAAAGTTTGCTGAGCTGGCAGCTGTCTATGAAATGTATGACGTCTCCTCGTTTTACACCCATGTCCACTAGTTTTGATCAGGTAGGCTTCGTCGCGAGAGCATAATCCGATATGGATGATAGACTCAGACAGACTTGACTTGAGTTGAGATTCCTGGAGGAATGCCCTTTCGGTGAGACAAGATCACTTTTGTCTCGTTTCAAAACACCATCCGGCCCTTTGGTGATCAGCGACTTTACATCCACGTTATTCCCACCACAGAACACGAGCGATCGTCGTCAATTCGTCATCATCCCCCCAACATGCTATTTTCTACCTCTTGCAGCGGGCATACCGCTAGAAAAGTATCTCTGCCCACCTTTTTGCCCGTACCCATATATGGACTTTCTGTGACTCGCCAGGCCCAGGCCCAAAACCCCATGTTAACTGGCAATCAGGGCGCTTGAGGTTGGGTGCCGTCGCACCTTGACGATCTGCCCCTGGCAAACCGGCGGTGGTTGTGTGGGTGCTACCCGCAGATAGCGAATGTGTCTATGTAAGGCGTGCAAATATAGCAACGCTCACGTTTCTCACACCTGATTGGTGTTGCAATGGGGCATGGATAAGAAGTCTTGATTTAAGAATGGTTCTGAAACGGGCGATAAACATGGGCTCCATATCAAGGAAACAAACAATTGCCCTCACTCCTGACTCGTAGCTCTTCTCTTGCAGTCCAGACGGGCCGACAGACAGAAGAAGCCGCAGGATGACATTGCAGTCATGGCACCGCCAATTCACCTCCTTAGACATGCCCGACCGCCATTCTCAAGCTTCAGAGAAAGATATGGATGGACGTAAACACAATTTTGTTGGAAGGCCCATATCGGCGCCGGCATGAGCTGGTCCCGCTAGGAGAGAGACCGGGGCGACGTCATCGACCGATGGCTCTAGCTGGCGCGGGCGCCGTCTGATAATTCGCCGACCGATATCGAAAAGGGCCACGACGACTATCGGCATGCGACGAGGTCCAATCCCACGGGCTTCCGGGGTCTTGTCCAAGGCCTTCTCCCGCTGGTTGAGTGTCAAGCTCCACTGCAGGCTCCCCCTGTAGCGCGTGGTTGTGCCTGGTTTATCCATCTCATCGCGATCCTCATGGAGCTTCTTGGACAGCGTTCTCCATTTATGTCGTCCGAACAAGGGTCAGCTCTTGAGCCGCTAGTAGATAGATCTCTTCTCTCAAGCGCTTGTATGTTGTTCAGAGCAGCGAATTGGCCCAAGGTCTAATTAATCCGTCACACCCGAGGTCGCATTCTCTCATGTCTGCCAGCGCAAAAGGCCTTGATTCAAGGGCTCCATTCCAGCTATCTCGCACCCAGATGCCTACGGGCTCGGTACATGCCTGTCGACTGGCAGTGTACCGAGTAATTATCCAGTACCAACTCCCTCCACTCCATGCCACCCCTCCACCATCATATTCCCCCAAGCGGCCGGCCTCCACCGAAAAGCCTCCACCTCCCGCTCCAACTTTGGCTTGTGCTTGCAACAGCAGCAAGCATCGCGCGCAGTAGCAGCCCTTGCAACCCACCTCGTTCCAGCGGATCCCCCGGGCCACCTCCAGCGACTCCCAGGCTCCCAGCACGTTCTCGGCCACGGCACCAGCCTTTTTGGACCGGTCGTTGCCGTGCTGGCGTGTCGTCCGGCCCTTCATCCGTCATCCGTCATCACATCTTTCTCCATATCCATCAAGGATATCCATCCAGGGGTGGTCGGGGGACAAGTTGAGTGAGTGAGGGTTATCTTTCCAAGGAAGCGGAGAGTGTGGGCTCTTTATTTTCCAAAGGCTTTTCATTTCGCAACTTCCTTCTTAATATTCCGCACCTCCTTTTTCGCTCTTTCCCTTTTTCTCCTTGCCATCTCTTGTCATTGGGTACGAGGAAGCTGCCGCCGTCAACAATCGACAACCTCCGTCGCTCGCTTTCGAGATCCTCCCACACCCCCCGCGAGACCTCACTCCACCTGCGTCTACCACCCCCCATCACTCTAAGCTTACTACTACCTTACAATACGAGCAACGTCCTGTCCTACTTCAACTACCACCAAGTCTCGGTATTACAAACTCGTTCTCTCGTTTCCATCTTCTTGCCGGCTCCTCCGCCTTCTGGTCGACCCGACTTCACCATCGACGACAACACTTCTCGACAGCTATCGCAAACACTCGTTCGCTGGGGATAGGTCCTAGTCGCCGGCGACCATGGCTCCGTCCTTCCTCAGCAGTCTGCGCCGTCGATCCAGGGCCAGTTTCCGTACCGATCGTTCCAATGATACCTCAAGCGATGGCGCTGGTAGCCAAGGCACTTCGCCCTCGAGCGGCTCCCTCACGCCGCCCTCTATTGACCACCAGTCAGATCCCGCTCTCAATATGCAAGTGAAGGACCAGCAGCAGCTCCAGCGCCGACAATCCCAGATCACCCAGAGCCAGAGTGCACAGAACGTCCCGTCACGACCACCCATGTCATCCAGCTCGAACCGCAACAGCGTCTCCGGCATGTCTGGCCTTGGTGCCCCTTCTATCAACGGGAAACAGAACTTGCCGGTGTCTCCGTATGCTCCGAGGTTGACCAACATTTCCGAAAACGCTTGGGTATGTCATAGGTTTTTCTTTTCCCGTCCTCGTATCCAATTGGCTTGGTGGCGCGCCCGTAGGCGCAAGCCATTTCTCCAGGGGTCATGTAATACAAGAAGCTGCCGCCAAGACCCCTCCACAGAGCCTCGCTGTAGGCCATTGCGATGGCTGCTGACCGCATCTAGGTCTACCAAAAAGTACTTTTGATATACGGAACTATCGGTGACCCTGCCCACCGTGCGCTCGATGGAACTGTCAATGTCTGCCGCCTCGACGACAACTTCCCCGCGATCAGCTGGCCCGTTTGCAGCTCACACTTCAAGGCCCTCGTCTACCTTCAACCAGGCCCCAACAAGCTCCGATTCGAGTTCTCTAGCCCAAAGCTTGCAAATAGCAACAGCTCCAACCCGATCCATGCATCTTACCTCACCGTTCATATGCTTCCGGTGAACAACTCCCCACCACTGCAGCTTGCTATTTTGGTCGCCAAGGATTCTCCAGAAACGTTTGATGCGCCGCCCGCCCGCGCGGAGAGGGAAGGCAATGGCATTGAGACAGCCGTAAAGAAATTCAGGATGGCGGCATACCTGTGGCAGGCATTCACCTCGGAGCAGATGTGGCGGAATAAGCTTGGGCGACGAGCGTTCCGGTTTGACGAGGAGTGGACGACGGGCTCCGCCAACTATCGCGACCGAGAGAACGGCACTATGCGGTCCGAAGCTAGGGTGCACATTATTCGCTGCGACAAGACCGTCGCTGAGCTACGGGATCTTGACAAGGCTCAGCAGTACGAAAAGGCTTCTCAGAAGGATGCGCTTTTCGGTATTGCTTCAGCAGCCGTCAAAAAGCACTTTAATCCACTGCCTGGTCAGACGCTCTACGTCTCACTTCTTCTTCTGGATGCACATTGGGATAAAGCTGCAAAGACAGTCACGGGCCACGCCGCTCTTGGGGGAGGAGATGGGGATCTACAGTTGGCAATCTTCGGGTCTCACTGTCTGCAGAGCTATCCCTCGAGCTTCGAGGAGGTCGTGCCGGCATTCACTGACTGCACGCCCACCGACACAAACCATGTGGCCAACGACTGCAACGAGGCCGGTAGCTCCTGGGAGGCTGCCAACATCGGCATTGGTGCACACTTGCACGAGACGGGTCACCTCTTTGGGTGCCCCCACCAAGAGAGTGGTGTCATGTTACGAGATTATGTTGTACTCAACCGCACCTTCGTTGCCCGCGAGGCCTATTGTACGAGGACCAAGTCCAAGGGGGGCCTGGCTTTGCAAACCGACGAGTGTGGATGGCACCGGCTCGACTGTTTGCGATTCCGGACACATCCGGCTTTCCGCCTACCGAACGACCCTCCGATGAACCCTGACAGCAGTGTCCAAGCCTTCCCTGTCGAGAGCGGCAATCTTCTCGTCATGGCAGCCACAGGCATTTGCTTTGTAGAGATTTATGCGGACGGTGACGACGTCTGCCACGCGTGGATTGAGTATCCAACTGACCAAGGATCTCCCTCTCGGCAGCTGACGTTGAGCGAGCATGAGTTGCGTGGACGGCTGCCCGAGAATAAGAGAAAGGGCCACGTCAAGATCTCTGTCAAGTCGTATGGGGGTGGGTCGCTTGACATCGACGACCTTAAGAAGTTTGTCTCCAAGGAATCGTGTGTCAAATTGTCGAATGGAAAGAATGGATTCCGAAGCAGGAAGCTCGGGAGTTCCAAGATGGATGGAAGCCAGCCTATTGAGACAATCTTTACTAGCGCCGTCAAGCAGGACCGAGTTCTCTCACGGGTTGTCGTGTATCATGGTATGGCGGTGGACGGACTGGAGTTTGTCTATGATGATGATTCGACTCAGTTGTTTGGAAAAAAGGGGGGTAAGAAGGGAGGCGATGTTTTTGAATTCGGTAAGTTGATTCTGGGATTTGACAAGGTGACAGTGATTGACAATATCATTCCAGACGTCCGCCGTGGCGAGTACATTAGCGGTTTCTTTGTACGGTCTGGTTTCTGGATTGATGGCATTCAAATTTTGACTAGCCTGGGCCGGAAGTCGCCTGTGTATGGCAATGCACATGGAGGAGATTCGTAAGTTCACCTCTGCTGTCTTTGAGTGTCTTATAAGGCTAATCAGGATGTAGACACACTTTGATACCCCCACGAGGATACACCATATGTGGTGTCTCAGGCTCATGTGGCCAGTGGCTTGATGGTTTCTCAGTCCTTATCACACGATGAATAGAAACGACAAACGCTTTCATTACATATTTTGAACACACAGCAACACGGGAAAAGAGGCTCCGGGACACTGATGGATAGGCAATAATTGGGCATTGGTTCAAGCAGCATGGCAAGGAGCCTGGCGGTCACGGCCCGCTGGGATAGGCCATGCCTGGGTACTGAGACACGTCTATTAATCTTACAGCGGCTAAAACACGCCGCAGGCATCTTTAGGGGCATTGGTCTGGATGCGGAGTTTGAGGGTTTCTTGTGGTCTATTGCCTCTCACGAGGTCGCACACGTCACATACAGATACACACAGCAAGTTTCTTTTTTGAGGGGGGACGCGTACATATTATACCATCGACAGGGAGGCGGTCCCGAATTCATACACGCATGAGGCGGCTGAGCTTGAGTCAAAGCAACACTTTTTTTGCATTTTCACAGTGTGACAAGGTTGATGTCGTGGGCGCCAGTGAGGAGTGAATCTTCGTATTCAGCCAACGGGGACAGCCATAATAGGCAGTTGGTGGACTTGACGGTGAGAGGAGGCGTCTGTGCGAGGAGAAACGGGCATGTGCCTCGAACACAATCGGATTTCACTGAATTGTCGGTCAGTGCTTTTCTGGGCCGAGATCTGGTTGTGAATCGGCATTGCCAAGGCGACCACCGGGCCTCGAAAAGGACACAAATGTGTGTCACTGAATTGCCGTGCCGTACCGTGATCTAGACCCATGTGACGATGGCTGATGACTTGCAGCAGGGCATGGAGCTTGGACGAGCTACACGACCCAGCCTACCAGCTCAAAACGTTGAGCGTCTTAGACACGATCACGTGAAGGGCATACCTACGCTAAGCAGGTCCAGGCGTAGCGCCCACAACGATGACGGCATCCCCACCCAAGCAAGGCAAGAAGTTGGCTGTGCCGAGCAGCAAACCCGCAACCGCGACGGCAATCCTCAACGTCAACCACCTCGTATCCCCGTTGAGAAACCTCTCCTCTATCATAGCCTTTCCATACCAAAAGAAGTCGCAACAGAATTCGAGCTTACGCACTCACATCCCGCCCAGTATCACCATTTTTATTGCTCTAGAGCTGTCTCGCTTTTCTCGCCGATCGACACCGCCGCCTTCGCGACAAAGCTTGTGATCGACTGCGATTGCCTCGCTACAGTAAACGCTTAGAGCCACAGCACGCGACAGCCTTTGTCGTGCTCGACCTGTAGGCTCCTCCAGCTTCGCAACCCCCGCTTCCACCTACACCTGTGGCCTTAGGTCGCCGCAGAATGTCCAGACGGAGCAACGCCATGGCGTCCAACTCGAACGGAGATATTCCCAAGGACGTCACGTCCTCCAACCCTGGTGAGTCTCGACCGGTGGAGCCTTGGCGGGGAAGATATATAGAAAGATGCACTGGAGTCACCAAGCTAACAAGGTCGTCATGTAAAGCAATGGACAAGCAAAAGATGCTTTTGTCTGCGGATGTTGGACACTTCTCCCTGGTGCGGGCTATGCACCTCGCTGACTTGATCACGCTCATGAACGGTATGTGATCCCCTACTTCAGCGCGCGGCGCCATTGACCTACCTCAACGCCCTGGGTACAAAGGCAGAGGCTAACTTGGAGTGATTTGTAGGTGCCTGTGGTGTCATGTCCATTTTCTCGTCCCTGCGATACTGCCTCGGCGACCCAAACACGTTCGACAACGTCTGGCTTGCGCTCGCCTTCCTGCCTTTTGGTCTGTTCTTTGACTTTTTCGATGGCAAGGTGGCTAGATGGCGGAAGAAGAGCAGCTTGATGGGCCAGGAACTAGACTCTCTGGCCGACTTGGTATGTTTCCCATGCTGATTTTACTGGTGATGCGAAGACTAATGTGAGGCACTGGTTAGATCTCCTTTGGCGTGGCCCCTGCCATGGTGGCCTTTACTCTTGGTTTCCGTTCCGTTGTTGACACGATTGGCCTTACCTTCTTCGTCTTGAGCGGCCTCACTCGCCTCGCACGCTTCAACGTGACGGTCGCTGTTCTGCCCAAGGACGCCACGGGCAAGAGCCAATATTTCGAGGGCACCCCGATTCCCACCTCGCTCGGTATGGACGCCATCATGGCGTACTGGCTCTCGCAGCGCTGGGTCCACGACAACCTGCCCTTTGGCGTCTGGCTCCAGGGTTCTCCTCTCGAGTTCCACCCCGCTGTCATTCTCTTCATGATCCATGGCTGCCTCATGACGAGCAAGACCATCCGGATACCCAAGCCTTAGAGGATGGTCCGAGAGAACGTTCAACACGGGATAACGGCAATGACATCATTACGAGATAGGAATAGGTGGGAAGGACGGGGATTGGGCGAGAGTTTAGGGGTCAGTCTTTATGGTTCCTGGGTCTGGCGAACGTGATGACAACAAAGTACTGGGAATACACGGACATCAAAGGGATATACACGATAAGACAAAAGAGTGCAAGGACGCAAGCGGCGACATGATTCCTCATGAGACTGAGTGGGATACTTGGACGGGGCATGATTGACGCAGGTCACTGAAACAATGGTAGTTGATGATACCCATACATTCCTTAAGAACTGGTTATTCCGTTATGAAATGTGCAGAGTGGGCGTCATTTATGTGTTCATTTGGCATCTCACGTCAACGCCGGGTATATGTTCGTAAGCAAGCCGAAGATGAGTCGGTGTCGCCAAATGGGTTTTGGTACATACGATGGCTTCATGCAAGTGAGTAGGCCTGGGTCCTGCTAAACATAGCATACCACTTCTAGGACGCGTAATTAATGTAGGCTTGGGCTGCCGAGGACCCGGTATTCATTCTCGTACAAGAGGCAAGATGACGCGGACTGTCGAGATCTACGTATGACGATGATCGGGGAGAACAGGACAGAGTTTTGGTTGCTTCTTATTTTACGATTCTCGTCTTGAATGTGAGTAAATATTGAAGCATCGAGTCTCGAATGGCTGCAGCTAATATTCTTGGCGTTAAGCTCTTGTATGAAACACGCCGTGGGAGGCGCAGAGGACATTGGTTGGATAAATGGGTGTCGAGGAGCTTGGGCTAGGGGTTCTTGTCTGTTGTGCCGCAGACCAGGAGCATGGGCCATGAGGGGAGGAGGATGAGGCTGTGCTGGAGATGGGATGATATGTGAGAGAGTTGGTTTGGCGTGCGGCTGTGCGAGGGTCAATGTGGGGTTGATGATGGACCGGGGGTGTAGGTTGAGGCGTGACCATGACGGAGAGAAAATGATGTTGTATTTAGATATAGTTTTGAGCGCGGACCCTTTTGATGATGATGACAATAGCCCGCAGAGACAGGATAGGATAGGATAGGATAGGCAGGTAGGCTCAAGGAACGATATGTCTCCGTAGGAAGGAAGAACAGGAACATCAGGCTCCTTCCCGGCTGTGGCTGCTGTCGGCTGGGTCTAGTAAGCGACCTTGTCAACGCGACTGTTGGTTGCAGCCGCCGCGGACACTTTTCGTCTCCTTGATCAAACCACGACCACCACTCACAGACATCACCAACAAGCCACCAACTAACGATCCAACCAGAGTCGAGCATTTTCCCACCGAGAGGACGCATCGCAACCCCCGCTAGTAGCACGAGCATGGACACGAGCATGACGATGCAGCATTCCCGCGTCCTCACCTCCTGTCCCAAGCCATACACACATAGACTGAGATGACCGGGCCCTCCCGTCCCTGGCCCGCAAGATTCGATGCGCCCCCAAGCCTAAGCAAGCCCACGCCGGCCCCCTGGCAGAGATAGTCCTACGGGTGGGGAGAATCTCATAGCGAGATGCCATCGTGACAAGAGGGAAGCGGCCGACGGCGGGAGGGGGCGTAAAGGATAATCCCTACTCTTTCTGAAGTCACGGAGTCATTCTAATACAGCACAAAGTCCTTCCTTTTCTCTCGGGCCCGAGTTCTTGGGGTCGAGTGTCTATTTCTGGCCCAACGGGCAGAGACCCATCCAGTTGGAATCCATCCTTCATCTCGGTTCATGGCGACTAATTCAATCTCGGCAAGCATCCCCAAGAGCTTACATACCCTACCCGACCTTCGGGTCCTGGGCCTAGCTGCGGAGACGGACACGCCCAGAGTCAGCCCTGGCGGCTCAGACGCGGCGCCTCAATCCCAAACAGGTGCATGGTCTGGCCTGGGCATTGATTCTTTCCGCCTTGCAAGCGCAAGCCAAGCCTCTGTGTTGACTTATTACCCATGGCGTCCGCTGCTCTGTCACTCTGACGAGTCTCTGTGTTTTCTAGAACATATCTTGTCGGCTCTGATCCGGCCATGATACCACTAATGCGGCTCCAGTCTCGTCTCTGCCTTTACTAACGACCACACTCGTTGCTCTCCATCCGTCCGCCCACTCACTCACTTACTCACCCACCCACCCAAAAACCGGCAGTTTTGAGGCTATGAATGACGATCAGTGCTGACGCTGGTTCTGTGTTGCTGACTGCTGCTCCCCCCTCATTCTCCCCCCTCGACCATGGAGCCTCTCCGGGGCCTATCACGGCAGGACTCGGAGAAGTCAGAGGCACGCCGCGAGCACCTTCGTGTCAATGCTGCTATCCAGAATGTCACTGACACAATGATTGCCGTGACGGAATCCTTTCGCCACCATTACCACCAGCAACATGGTGGTTACTCTCCCGCGGCGCCGGCGCCGACTTACATGCACTCTCGAAGCCCGTCCGATCTCAGCGAATCATCTGAGCGCTTGCTTGACCAAGATCCCATGAGGCACATAAGTGTGTCTGACATGTCGTCTTCGATATCTCCCTATCAAAGCACCTCTGTGCCCAACGTCCTCGTTCCTGGACGCTCCCCAAACGTCGAGTCGGATTCTCTCCTCGATCCAGACCTGGACTCAGAAATGACTGAAGATACGATACACGTTCCCGAAGACCTGATTCGCCTGGCGACTCCAAATCTACCACCTCGACTGGATACGCCTCACACACCTCCTCCTCGCTTTAGCATCCCTGTTAATCTCACAGAGCCTCAACCCTACGTCTCTCGTGCAAATCCGAATCCGCCTTCTTCCGACTTGAACGTCAACCATGGTGGACTTGTCCAAGCTGCCAGGCGCTTCGAAGCGTTCAGGTCGACTACTCAGCATCACCAATACATGGCCCTTAGGCCGGACGTCGGTACCGAGGCACAACCTCTCGGCACAATCACTCGCATCCGTGCTGGATCTGATCCCGAGGAGCTCATGACGAAAGGTGTTCGTAGGAAACCTCTTACCCGAGGTGCTAAGCCGATCGAATTCAACCACTCTACCAACGAAACCCTCTTTGTTTTCATTATCTGTATGGCCCAGGTGCTGGCCTTTGCTGGTCTCGCCCAGACTTTGGTACCCGCACGACGAATTGGGGAATCGTTTTCTGAATCAGAACGTTCGACGGGACATCTCGCCTGGTACTCGGCAGCATATGCGCTTGGTTTCGGGGCAACGACCCTCCTCGGGAATCGGATTGGGAACGTCTGCGGTCAGAGATATACCTTCATCGTCGGCTATCTCTGGTTTGCACTCTGGAGCCTCCTTGCGGGATTGAGTGTATACGTCCAAAGACATGGCGATGCGGGCACCGTCTACTTTTGCATCTGCCGCGGTTTGCAAGGCATTGGTCCTGCATTGATCATCCCCAACGGTCAGAACATGTTGCAGCGTGCTTATCCGCCTGGCCCTCGCAAGACCCTCGCCATGGGCCTATTCGACGCAGGTGCTCCTCTGGGGTTTGTCCTTGGTTCGGTCATGACGGGTCTCTTTGCTGGCTTCGCCTCTTGGCCTTGGGGGTTTTACTGTTTGGCTGCGGTGTGTCTAGCCCTGGGCGTTGCGGGCGTTCTCGTTATCCCCGTGAAGAAAGTCCTAGTTCATGACTTTGAGGGCAATCTCTGGAAACGCCTCGACGCTTTAGGTGTTTTGTCCGGCACGGCTGCCATGGTCCTTTTCTGCGTCGGCTGGAACCAAGCCCCCATTGTGTCGTTCAGGAGCGCCCAACCGTACGTTCTTATCTTCGCGGGCGTTATTATTGTAGCGCTCTTTGTCTTTTTCGAGACACAAGCCAGTCACCCTCTAGTTCCCTTCAAGCAGACGCATGCACCAGCGGGTGCAGTCCTTGGCTTTGTTGCGGCTTGCTGGGCTGCCTTTGGCATCTGGGTATGGTATCTCATTCAAGTCATAGAGGTTCTTCGAGGATGGGAGCCTCTGCATGTGGGAGCCGGGCTAGTACCAGTGCTTGTGGTTGGCGTTGTGGTTGGCTTCGCGTGCTGCCCATTCGTCAACCACGACTTGACAGCTCAATTGGCCATGGCAATAGCATCGATTGCCATGTTGATCAGCTCCATCCTTATGGCCACGGCGCCGGCACAACAAGCATACTGGCTCAATGCGTTTATCAGCACCATATTTATGGGTGTTGGTATTGTGTTGATTATACCTGCCTCTGTGACGGTGCTCGCACGGAGTATTCCTCAGGGGCACCCTGGACTTGCGAGTAGTCTCAGCACCACAGTGGCAGCATTTGCGTTTGCTGTTAGCTTGGGTATGGCCGGGGCGATAGAAATGGGACAGACCAGCCGGGAGAACAATCCTCTGGAAGGATACCGGGACGCACAGTACTTCGGCTTGGGGTTGAGCGGATTGAGTGTCATCTTGGCCACTGGCCTTCTTCTTGCTACATATCTTAGGCGTTAAATGGAGGCATTGGAAACTTGGAAGGAATTGTCATTTGAGTATATACCCCGGGAGAGCGATCTGGTGTAGTAGGAGTAGAAAATTAGCACCCTAGGGGTCTAAGAAAATATGAGAATTATAGATCAACCCTTAGACTATGGTAGTACTAAACTCAAGCATATCTCATGAAGGATTCATAATATATAATAGCTAAGACTTAAGCTTCTTTCATGATAGTATCTTTAAGCCCTTGGCCTAATAGTAATCATTTGATAGAGTTATAGTCGTGGAAAGATAAAGAGTCCTACATTTTTGGACCTACAGGGCACCGTTGTACATAATGCAATCACGTATTCAGTCAAGACTGGAGGCCACTTGCATGAGCGAAAAGGGTTGCCCGTTCTTGTTTTCTCTTCTTCTCCTCTTTCTTGTATCCTCTGTGTCTGTACAAACTCCAATGCCGTACCGTACGCACATGGTAGGGACCGGGGATATAGAGCCAGCGGGGGGGAAACCAAACCAAGCATGACGACAGACAAATAAAGAAAATCAAATCCCGTATAACGCCAGAAATACATATCCCGTTCTTCCACCTCCCGAGATTTTTCATCGAGCACCTTCATGGGTCGCGTTCTACTAAAACAGCAGCTTGGGGGCGTTGACTCTGTATGCGCATGAGAGGGCGGAGAGATTATCGACCACCTCGGCTGAAGCCTCCGCGTCCTCGTCCACCGCCGAAACCACTTCCACCTCGGGAGAAGCCACCGCTGCCGCCGCGACCACCTCCACGGCCGCCAAAACCACCGCGAGAACCACCTCGGGGTCCACCGCGTCCACCGCCGAAGCCACCGCCGAAGCTGCCGCGTCCGCCACGACCACCACGTCCGCCGCCTCGGGGGCCACCACGGCCACCACCGGCACGCTTGAGCTTGGGGGCGCCAGGCGGGGGCTTGGGCTTGGGGAGGAACTTGTCGAGGGGCAGGAGCTTCTCGGAGCCAATGTAGAACTTGTCGCCCTCCTTGAACGAGGTGGCCTGGATGCCCTCGGTGGGCTTGATGGTGAAGAAGACCTGGTTGATGGGGCCCAGCACCTCGTCGACCTTTCCGACGGCCGTCTTGTTCTCGAGGAAGATCTGCGCGTTGAAGTGGGGGACCTTGGGGTTGATGGACTCGCAGACCATCTCGCCTTCGCACGCGTGCATGAACTTGCCCATCTCTGCAGGAGGGAATTGAGTTAGCTGTGAGATCAAGGAGGACTGCGCGTCGTGAAGATGTGACGTACCAAGAATCTGCGCAGGAGGGCCCATGTCTCGCTGCTGGAAACCACCACGGCCTAAAGATCACAGGTTAGCATCCGCTCTCCAAGTCCAAATGTTCCGTATCAAGCCTCCAATAGTTGCGACCTGACTCCAATTCCAAGCCATAGCTCCTCATGTCGACCTTGTCCACCCACGATCCGCCGTCTCTGTTCAATCCGCAAAAGAAGCAAGGGGAAAGGACCTACCACCGCCGCGTCCGCCAAACCCACCCCGACCTCGCGAACCACCTCGGAAAGACATGTTGACGGCGCCTTGTCTAGATTGTCGCCAATTGGTTCGAAACCCGCTTCGAGCCGACCGGTTTTCGCTCGTGATGTTGTTGTTGTCAAGGTGGAAAAACTTGTGCCCGCAGCGTTTCGCGATGTCGTCGGACCAACTTTTTTTCTGTGAAATTTTCAGAAAGAACGCCAGCCCACCGAAGGTCTGATTGCATAGCTTCGAGCACGCCGATTGGCGGGTGGCGGTGTGTGCGGAAAATCTATTAGGCGGCATCCACGGTGGGGCCGGCCCCATCTCAGTGGAGGCCATATGTGCAGAATAAGCCAAGATGTGAACTGCAGCGTCGAACTATTATACATCAGAATCACGAGATTGCATCAACTCTTCTGTTATCAAAGAGTCGGTTTAACCTGGTTACGGGAAACTGGGTTATTCGCATCAAATGGGATAGGAAACGCTCCGGATTCAAAGCCTAACGAGCGATATACAACGACACGTCCCGTAACGAACGCCTCCCGACTCTCAGTCTCTGCCAAGACTACCCACTTCCCATCCGTGTTCATTGTTTTTGAGACCTCTCCTTCCTAGCGATATATACGAACTAACCATAAAGAAATCATCAACTGAGCGCTCGTACAAAAGAGAACCCGAGGTTATACTTCGGCCTTAAGCCGGAGTGGTCTTGGGATATCCACCGGGGATGTGCAGGTTTGAAATTGTGTTGTGGCTCTCGGTACGATTGTTGCCAGATGGCCGCACAACAGCCGGAACATCATCCTCGTCATCTGTTCGCAGTAGAACCGAGTCGGGCTCCGTAAAGTCCGATTCCGCCTTGTTAGTAGATGGTTGAGACTCGCCAACAGCACCACCGTCCAGCCTGGGGAAACCCTCCCCAACTGCCGCCACGCTGTAGTTGGTTGTCTTGGTGCCACCATTGGCTTGGCCATCCCAACCTGGCTGCTGGTCGTAGGACACGTGCTCATATGACGCAGGGTTATCGTAGGATGTCTGGTCATAGATTGATGTCTGAGGACCACTTCCTCCAGCGACAAAGCCGTTGTACTGTTGGTTCCGTGGCTCTTGGTAAGTGTTGGGCTGAGCATCATATTGGCGCTCGGTGTTGGTCAGGTTGTCGTCGCGTTGATCCTTACCCTGAGGAATCACAACTGGAATAAAGTGACTATCCTCTCGATTCTGTTCGACATATTCCGACAACTGGATGGGTTGCTGCTGAATGGGAGCTGTCTCAACAGGAGTCTGCTGGACCGGCTCGCTCGTATAAGGATTCACTCCATCGTAATGCGCCTTCTGGCTGGCAATTGCAGCATGCGAGGGCATCTCATCCATGGGCGTCTGATGAACCGCTCCATAGCCGAGGTGGTTGTCCCGGTTCTGCTCGGAGTTTCCAGCTGCCGGACCAGACAGGCCCCCCGTGACAAGCGGCGGTACGGCGGGGTCCTGGTGGTTGTCCTGGAAGCCAGAGTTTATACTAGAAGGCGAATGAGAGGCCTGTAAGCCACGTTGCGCATTGACTTGGATATCAGATGGGAACCGCCCACCTGCTTGAGACCGCCGGGGTGTTGTGTCGTGTTGCCTCGGTCCCGGGTTGGTAAAAGACTCGGTGTCGGCCGTAAAGGGCTCTTCGTCTTCCTCGTCGACCAGTCCGTCACTACTAACTGACCGTCGGGATGACCGGCTCAGGCTCCTCGAATGACTGCGTACAAACTGGCTCCGTTCCTCGGGGGTCTTTTCCGTGAGCGCCTTGATATCTTCGTACCAAGCCATCATGGTGTCGTGACTCTCAGCTCGGAAAACCCATGTGTGTCCACGGTGCATACCGCCTGTTTGGCGGCCCTTGAGAATGAACTTGTTCGAGGAGCCTCCTTCGGCCGAATGGGAGCCTAGTTTCTGTTCTGGAAGGTAGAGGGACATGACTGGGGCTTGCGCTTTGTCCGCCGATTTGAACTCGTGGAGATGCGTCGCAGAAAGTACATACCTAGTGAGGGCGGGTCAGCGAATTCCATCACGATCTCGCGCCAAAGATGACTTACCAGCCGGCTGTATAGCTCTTGAGGTATTTGCTCTTGCGTTCCAGTAAACCGGCCCGAATCTCCTGTGCAGCCTCGTGGTCCTGTCCGGGATAATGAATTTGGTCCGCGGTCCTGAGAGGGATTGTCGGGTCGACAAACTTCTCGTCATGGGTCACAAAGTGCATCCATTCGTGGTCCTTGGGCATAGATATGGGGCCATCTCGAAGCTCGCCGATAACGCTGTAGGAGTTGTCGGCTTCGCGCTTAAGGATGCCAGCATAGGCATTGTAGGCCTTTTGGATCTCTCCAACCACAATAGACTCTAGCTCTCGGCCAGAGTTTTCCAGGTTAAGGTATGCCTGGTGGAGGTAATTCTCCTCATCAATCTGCCGCTCCACTTGGCGATCCACGGCCAGGCGAAGCAGGTACGGGTCTTGCTTGCCAGTAGTTAAAGACTCGTCCAACTCATTCCGACCCAAGACGTCGCCCAGGGTCTTAACAGCCTTTCGTGTATGGTCCATCTCTTTGTCGACCGAATTCTTGAAGTCACCGGACAAGTTCTTGATTTCTTTGATCTTCTGCTGAAGATCACTTCGCAGCCCAGTGAGCGCGAGGATCACATCCTCTTCGATCTCCTTGGCCTTGTTGGCCTCGAGAACCGCGTTCTTGTTGTAGACCCGGAGAAACTGGAGCGCATCATCAATGCCGGCCGACTGAAGGAAGCCAGGCGGTGCCGAGATGTTGTTGGAGACATTGGACAGCTTGATCAGCGATTTGGAGCGCTGCTCATAGTGTGTTTGAATCTCCCGGAAGTATGCGATGAGATCTTTTAGCACCTTTCTCCAATTCTGGAATCGATTCGAGAGCGCGTCGGTCGGATTGCCGGATGTAGGAACTGGACAATGGAAAGCGCTGTGCGCCTCATCAGGATCTGAAGTGGACTGCAAGGCGAGGCTCTTAACACTGCCGGCCCTCATGCTGCGCCGACTGTTGCTTCGCTTCAGACTCCCATTTCTACGAAGTGAATTCTTCTTCTTCAGCGTGTTTTGGCGGACAGGGAGTTGCGAGTCGTCGCCAGCGTTATAGCTGTGCACCGAGTTGGCCCGCTGCATGTTTGCGCCGTTTTGAGGAAAATCAAGAAGGACAGAAGGTCCACGCTGTGCGGCTCCCCATTCCTCAGTGAAGCGACCGGCCTGTTGCGACAGCGGTTGCGGCGCGTGTAGCGAATTCGAGAGATGGTAATTGTCGTCGTACTGGGGATGCGAATGTTGGTTTGAGTTGGCAGCAGTGTTCAGGGCCGTTGCACGCTGGTATGACGCCGAAGATGATTCTGCAGAAGAATCTTGACCGTAAGAATAGGAATAGTACGGATTCTGAGGAGGAGCGGAGTGATGTGGAAAAGACGAAGTTTGAGACTGAGACTGAGACTGGGAGGGAGGTAGATCCATGGCGGAGGTGGCGCTATTATCCTCCTGCTACCCAGTGGCTAGCAGGTCAGGACTAAAAAATGATCGAGAGAAAAAGACGGGATGGACCACGAGGAGACGGAGAGAGAAGGGCGAGGAACCTAGAAAGTCAGTAAGGGCGCGGTGTGGAGGGGAGGCAGAGCGGAGCGAGTGGTTGCTGGGCGAGCGCGCAGCCAAAATCAGGGTGTAAAGCTTGCAGGTTGGGTTACGGGCGGCAGGATGATGGTGTTGACGCAATGGGCGCACACTGACCGCTGGCGGCGCACGTCGACAGCCGGCGAGCTAAGACCAGATTGGAGCTCGCTCGAGTGCAGATGTGAGACTAGTGCCTCGGAATCCCACCTCAGACCGTACGTGGTAGAGGACCAGTCTGAGACAATGATGATGATGGAGATCAGACGTACCTTGCTTGACTGCTGGTGATGTTTGAGAGATCAGCTCCAGCTCGGACGCAGCTCAGGTGGAGACAAGGGATGAGAATCAGCGGGTAATGGATTGAAGATCAAGGGTCTAGCTGTTCCACAGTGAGGACAGTCAGGTCTGACAGCGGCATCAAGCACAAAGAACGGGACTCGGAGGAGAGAAGAGAAGGGGAATCCAGACCTCGGTGTACTGTAGGTTTTCTGGGCTGCGTGTCAGATGTATGTAAATGAAACTGGAAGCGGGTGCCAAGAATAGGGCTAGAGCCGACCAAACCTGGATGAGTGTGTGTGCTCGGTGACAAGTTGGGCGGCGATGAATGATGCTAGTGATGTTCGTCGGGATGGTTGTTGGAGCAAGACGATGATGCAGCTGATGGACTTGGAAATGCCAGGGTAAGGGGGCATTCAGTCGCCTGCCAAGAACACTGACTTACACGAAATGGGCTCATTTGGCCGAGGGTACTTGGTGGGTACATCTGTCGGCAGCGTCTGGACTCCTTAATTCTTGGATTCCAGGCCCGAGATGCCCGCTGTCGCCCAGCCAAGCCTAGCCGCGTCAAGTATCCCTTAGGTGCATGTCGCTCCCTCAAACACCTGGTGGCTGCAGTTTCTGGTTCTTTGGGCCCCCACCTCCACTTTCCCACGATGACGTCGACAGCGCCACTCCAAGGTCCCGTAGGACGCTGGTGATGCCCTCAACATGCGACTACGGCGATCATCATTTTCCCCAGAATATCACGGCCCGTTCTGTTTGGATCCCAATTCACGTTTTTGGCTTGCTCAGCCACACGCCGTCGGACACGGCTTTACCCATCTCTGTCTGGGCCCGCGTCAGGGTTGGAATTGCTCGGCATCGCCGTCCCCAGATCTGCAACTTGATGTTTCGGCGTTTCTTCAAGGGTAGCTGACACTTATGGATGTTTCCGGCATGTGGATTCAGAATCGGTAAGACGAATCTAGCGTCACGGGAGCCGGATCCGGCTGGGCAATGCCCTGATTCGAGCGCTGCGAGAAGCAGTGTGTATCCTCGACAGCAAGGAGCATATTATGGTCACACATCCAAGTGTTAATTCGGCTGGTCCATTTTGCCATCACCAAGTCGCGCAATCCCCTCAATGATGCAATCGTCACAAGTCATTGTTCACTAAAACTGTTTCTTTCAACGGCCTCACAGCGGAGGCGTCTCTCTTCTTACATGCTCACCCTAACTGTATACTCGACATAATGTTAATGATGAGGCCACCAGCGTTTCCCCTCTGTTTACAATCTCTCCAAAACGATCCGAAACGCCGTGCCTAACAATGCTCTGTGCCTAACAAAGTGAAAGCTCCACAACGCCGTCGTCAAGCCAAGATATCCCGAGCATCATGATGTTGGCCGGTGCTCTCCACTATACGCAAATGTCTTGTCCCTCTGAGCGTCTGCCGCTGTTTAATCTTCCTTGAACATTGCACCAGCCCTTTGGGAATGTCCTCCTGTTGTGATAAGTCGTGGTCGAGATAGTAGACGTTCCATGTTCATCTCATGCCTCTTGCCCGGTAATTGGTTCTGCAGGAGGCTTCTCAGCCGGCTTCATCTTGCCACGTCGTCTTGGCGGCGGCGCTTTGGGGGGCGTTTTCTTCGGCCCGCCGTTGACAAACTTTTGTGCAAATGGGACTCCATGGCGGTGCTTTGGTACCTCCGGTAGAGGCTTCTTGGGCCTGGTAACCATCGTGATGCCCTCCTCCGAGTCCCCGGCGTCGCCTTCGTCAGCTCCGTCACCTGCCCGGCTAGGCGTTTGCACACCGGGCTTCTCCTTGACTGCTGCAACATCGCTCACGCTGATACTACTAGCGGTCTCGGAGCGGGACAGACTGATACCCAGGAACCTGCGTGCTACTTCTGCCTCTCCGGATCCTGGCGTGGGTTGATCCGCGTCTGCAACCCACTTGACCTTGGAAACACGGTCGACCAAGCGCAAAGTCGTCTCATCAGCCGGTGCAAAGTGCACGTTGTGCGATCCACGAAGGATATTGAGCACACGCAAAATCTCGTCCTGCTTGTAATGTGGTGGCTGACTAAGTTGTGTATGGGCCAGCAGCGGATATAGCACTCGTAGGTAGGTGTGTCTCAAGGACATCTTCTCGTCTGGCAGGTCCATCAGGTTGCGGATGATGACGTCCAAGAGCACCCTTAGATCATTGGTGTAAAAATATTCGTACGTCGCCTTATTTGTAAAGAGAAGATACAGAAGCTTGAGAATAAGCAACTGCAATGAAGTCTCCGTCTCTCGATTGAGAAGCAGGATGATATTTTCGCCAAACGTCCGAAAAGACGGCCCGTGAAGACTCAGGCACTTGACGATTCTGTTTGTCAGGGGCGTGGTAGGAGAGGACGGGTCGGCAGTGGTATCGGTCGAAGCAAGCATGTACTGTTCATTCAAAACCAACTATGTTGATGTTAGCAACCATCGTTGGGCGTCTGCGATCTCATTACACACCAAAACTCGAATCGTGGGATAATGGTATGGATCATGCACATCGTCCGACACCTCTTCAATCAAGCTGAACAGGTACTGTACGAAAGCATCATCTACCACCGTCAGGTCGTCAATGTGAAGCCGCTCCATGCGCGACATCTCGTACATGAGCTGTAACAAGAGCCGATGCAGACGAGGGTCCGCGTCTCGACGGCCATTGATCAGCTCGAGGAGGCGGGGGAAGCAGGCAGCGCCAACCATGCGGGGAAACATGGACTCGTCCTGGCAGCCATCGAGCAGGAGAAAGCAAGCAATGGCGTGGAGCGGGCCTATATCATCCTCCTGGAGCAGGCTGTAGATGATTTGGGTGCGGACGTATTCCCTGTTGGCCTGGAACAGGTCGCTGGCGAGGAGCATCTGGGCGCAGGTCACGATCTCGTCTTGGGACTCGTAGTAGTGATCGCGGAGGCGGGTGGTCAGGTCTACCCAGGTGCGCAGGGCATCATCGATCGTCTCGTGGCTGTCGCAGTGGCTCGATACGCATTTGCCGAGTTCTGCAAGGCCATCGTGTCAGTCGGTCTGCTTTGCTATAGCCTTCTCCGTTGCGACAGCGCGCTGCCATGCAACCCACCAGTCCAGAGCTGCTCTTCATCCTCAGGAGAGAGGGTAGCTTCTTCGAAATCCGCCATGGTTCTCGATTCCGTGTGAGGATAGCCGCCAAGGCATCGGGTCCTGTTTCCGAGGCTGGATCCGCGCGATGTGTAGTGGGTATCAGGGGCAGTTTTACGCTGGACAGACGACGAAGAGGCGACGAGCCAACTGATAATGGCTTCCAAAGGCGGACGTAGAGGTAGATGCAGCGGTCATCTCCTGGCGCAAATATGGTCCAAGCAGAGAGGTCAAGGTCCGCAAGCAAGTTCGTGTTCCAGAATCCAAGTGGCGGGGTCAGGATTACTGTGGCCGACTCGCTGCACCCCGTTGTGCCGTGACCTCATCCAGGCCTGCTCAACCTTGGCTTGGCGGACCACTCAAGGTTGGAGACGATAACCTGCTGTGTGCGCGCATGTGTTCTCGCTGGTGTGGCTGATCCCCTCCACCGCCACAGTTTGCTTTGATCTTATCGACGCCGAGTTCGGAACGTGTTGAACGGAAACAGCTGCTTGTAATTCATCATTGATCCAAGAACGATCTAAACTTACAAAATCTCAAGAATTGCTAAAGAGTCTCGTGCTCTATACGCGCATTCAGCGCATGAGAGGGTATCACCCTGCTAATCAAATATTCTATCCCCTTCTTGGTATTGACTCCCAAACGCCAACTCACACAACCAAACACAACCAGCAACATGCACCCCGACATAGCTTGGAGGAGCCCATTCTATGAACCCACCTCTTCATCATCGTCGTATATCTTGACTTTGGCTGCATATTCGTTGATGCTGCTGACAACATAGTTCAAAATTGTGTCACCCTTTCCACCCGCCACCCGCAGCACCAGCTCGTTCAGGTTGTGTCGCCCCAAAATGTCGACGTGATCAGCTGTTCGAGGTCCACCTCGCGGGTTGAAGCGATCTGGTTCGTGAGGCATTTCAACTACTGTGACTTTGACGCCAGCTGGGTTGTAGCGTTTCATGTGCCAGCCACGGTTGCACATGTAGCCCGTGCTGATGAGATTCACAGTCCCGTCACCTTCTCCCAAGATAACACCATGATCTACCTCTCCCTCTGTAAAGCTTGTGTCAATCGTGATATTGAGGTTCGTCAATAAGGGCTGATCTGGGGATCGATAGTAATACGCTCGCTCGGTAGGTTTGCCGACACCATAAAAGCAGTAGATTTTGAGACTTGGTGCCAGGGGTAGTCGAGTCTCAAGGGGATTAATCCACTTCCTCGGGTCAAGTTCGTTGGCTTCAACCTCGGCAATGCTGTGAGCAACGCCACGTGAGTAGCTACCCTTGATTTGATCTTGGTACCAGTCCTCGGTCGTGTTTAGCAGGTATGACAAGGAATCCTCAACAGTAAAGTTGCGGTCAGGAGTTGTCCAGTTTGCGCCAGCTCTGAAATTCAACAAAGACCCGTACGAGAAGTTCTGACCGGGCAAGTCGTCCGGTGCCCAAGTTAAGTTGCCCCAGATGGCATCTCCGCCGATGGGTAACATGGAAGAGATGCCCGGCATGCCGCGGAAGATTTCAGCTCGCTCTTCCTTGCTTAGGAACTTTTCGAGCCCATATATCGCGAACGGGTTCAGCTGAGCCGTGTCCCGCATCTCACCGGAGAGGACAGCAGTCAGGTCTTTGACTGCGCCGAGCATGCAGCCACTGATGTTGATCCAAGAGTCGATATGACGCTCGACCCAATCCGGTCCGCCGCGACCACCTTGCTCTGACTGCACCCAGTGGAAAAAGTAGTAGAGAACTTGACTTCCCATGCTGTGTGACGCCAGAACAACCTTTCTATCCTCAACAGCAACGGCGATTTCAATGTACGACTTGAGTCGGGTAAAATAACGATCCCGAACTTCAAGGTTAGGATAAGACAGGCGCCAGTCATAAGCGGCTGTGAAGGAATTTGTTGGGTCATAGCCGATAGAGGCGAGATTCTCGAAAATCTTGTTCCAGATCCAGTAACCGGTGATGAAGAAGTCAGTCGCATCAAATCCTTGCGCAGCCCTCAGCTTCACCAAGGGCGGATCGAGACCTGTCCGCTTGTCAAGCATGATGTGCTTCTTCCAGACCTCTTTATCCATGACAAGAGCCTTCATCATGGTCCAGCTACCCCAGAGCCGCTTCCTGAAATAAGCTCTTGAAATGTTGGCAGTACCCCAGGACTCGAGCCCAGTGGAAATGACGCCTGGGATCATGATCATGGGATGATAGGCTTCAACGCCTTCAGCGCGAGCCTTTGTACCAACCGAAAAAGACTCATAGGACTCGGCAAACTCGCGCTCTCCTTGAACAAGATCGCGCATATCCTTGACCAACCCGGCGGGGAGGGCATCTAGCAGGCTATCCATAGATATGTCGGTGAACTCGGGAAAGTCGATAAGGTCGTTGCTCGACGCGAAGAAGCCGGCTGCAATGATTCCAAACAAGCTACCAAGTAAAAAGATGAAGGTATTGCGACGCTTTCGGGTCTTAGGGACAACGTGCTCGACGACATGGACGTGGGTGGATTGGTGAGGCGCCGGACTTTCATCCCTCGAGGTGTCGTCGCTGTCGAGAGCTTTTGTGTCTTGAACATTGCGGCGTCGCAGAGTGGTCGCCATGGTGTGGGTTGAAGAGCGGGCCTCGCTGAGGCGCCGTCTGGGTTAATCTCTGTAGTTGAGAAAATGGAAACGGAGTCGAGAATATGGAAATGCTGTTGTTTTAAGAATTGTACGTAGCTATGACGCCGATGTGGGCGCGTGCTTAAACAAAAACCGGGGGCCGCGAGGGCCGAAGGTGCATGAATGATCCTCTCGGTATGTACGGGACGGAGAAGGAGCAACGCCAGCAAAAAAAACAAACCACATCACAGCTGAAGGGGCGGGTTCCCGGAAGATTAAAAACGGCCGCGACAAGAAAGAAAAAAAAGTCAATGGCAACCTGGTATCAGAGTTGCGCCTCACCGAGAGTTGCGTTCTTCACATGAAAGCCTCAGGGAGCAGCACCGAGACATGCTGGCGGTGCCTGATAGGCAGGCACCTGACGTCAAAGCCAAGGGCATGAAGCATGAGGGACGAGGCGTAAGGCTCAGAAATTGCGAGGGGCAGGGCTGGGAGAGGTCCAAGCTCCAGGGAGGAGAGGACGTTGCGCTTCAGTTGCGGTCTTTTGTATGGACCCGATCCAATGGTGTCTCCATCATCACATGCTCAACTCGACTGTTCTTGAGCCTTGTAACTTATTGGCCCGTCTCAACTCGATACATACATCCAAGGCCGCACGGGCTAGTCTACAGATTATCCAGACCCGGCCCGGTAGCCACATTTGAATGCGCTCGTGCCCGCCCGGCCCATGCTCTTGGAGAATCGGCAGATTGGTAGCGCCCGAAACCTCCGAGGTTCGATTGGTTGCAGCGCTTGCAGCGGACAACCCCACCGGCTGCCATCCGCCCCGGGCTCCGAAGCTCTCGTTGCATTCAGCTTTGTGGTGTTGTCTGCTGCCCCGCCCCCTCTGCTCAACCCCCACACACACGCACGCCGGACAGTTGAGAGCTGAGTGAGAGGCACTGCTGGAGCTCTTCGGGAATGCCTAAACAGGGCAAGCTAGGTGTTCTGCCCGCTGCAGCATAGGCCCCCGCCAACTGCCCTGCGTGCCTTGCCCTCGTGGTCATGCACCCTAGGAATGAGGCTTGCTGCTTGCGGGCAGCCCAGCCCAACCCACGCGCGATGACATTGTGCGGGAGCAACCCCGGAAACTCGCCCAATGCCTTGCTTGCTACCTGTAGACGTGAGATGAGAAATCGCCACATCAGCTTGACACCCAAACCCTCAAATCTCGACGCCTTCCCACCCTCTTCTGTGACTCTTGTCGGCCTACAACGACGGACTCATTCTAGCTACCCCTCACTAAACTTAGCAGAGCAAAGACCGATACCGGCTGAGCTCCATTTCTGCCCCTCATTAAAGAGTCAGGATCTGGTCTCATTTCGACATCTGAGATCTCATCAACTGCAAAACAGCCCCAGACGACAATAAACTCCCGCTATCGACTCACCCTTAGCCAGCACCGGCCTGGTCTCTCTTCTCCACCCAAGGACCCTTCACTCCCATGGACCTTACCCAAACAGACAATCTCCCTGGCGAATTGCGCTACGTCCAATATGAACATGCCCTCGAAGCTCAATATCTCCCCGCAATCCGCGCACTCATATCCAAGGACTTGAGTGAACCCTACAGCATCTATGTCTACCGCTACTTTTTGTGCCAGTGGGCACACCTCTGCTTCATGGTCAGCTCTCTCCCTCCTTGACGTTGATTTATAGTTGCCTAACAAAACTTTTCAGGCGTTAAACCCAGTTGACTCATCCCTCATCGGTGTCATTGTGTGCAAGCTAGAAATCCATGCCTCGCACTCAAACCCTACCCGAAGAGGCTACATCGCCATGTTGGCTGTTGCCTCAGACTTTCGAGGCCATGGCATTGCGACTGCCCTTGTAAAAAAGGCCATCGACGCCATGGCCAAGCGCAATGCCGACGAGATTGTCCTCGAGACCGAGGAAACAAACGTTCCAGCCATGCGCCTATACGAGCAACTTGGCTTCCTTCGCTCCAAGAAGCTGCACCGCTACTACCTCAACGGAAATAGCGCGTATAGACTTGTGCTGCCGCTCAAGTATATCGACATTGACGCTGGCGCGAATGATCTTGAGATCTTGGATGTGTAACGCAACATTTGACGCATATCTGCGACGGCATTCTCTTATACTGCATTTGGAAGCGTTTGGTATGGTTCTATGGAGCGGTTTTGTTGGGGCTCTATACAGAGGGCATACAGGCATATGTGGGCGCACAATCAAGCACGGTTTATGAGCATAGTATCCGATCAGCATCAGTATCGCCGCAGCTGGCGTTTGGTCGTACTTTACGATATGGATGATATTACGATTTCTTGCATCGCTTTACATTTGTTTACCCCGAGTCATGTCATGGCCACATTGAGATATGTCCTCTCATGTTTTGTGTGAGTAGATGAGTCATATGTTCGTGCCTCATCCATGCATCAAGTTTTGAAGATATCAATCGAGCTGTAGATCGACGCCTTCAGACCCCAAACATTACCAAAGGATATGCCAATGTATGTGTAGGCATCTGTTGCGTTGTGTAAGCCTCATCCTTCCAGCAGGCAGCCATGACTCACCTGGCTTGTAGTAGATCGGCCTTCCTCGAGCCTCGACCAGTTTGAGCTCTCTCAACTTCTGGAGAACCCGGCCAACATCAGCCTTGTCAGCGAAGTCGGTCGTGTATACGCAGATGAGTCGATCCTTGCGAGAGTCCTCGTCAACAGGCCGGGGAGCCACCTTTGCCGCAATGCCAAGCTCGTTGTTAGCTGTCGCCTTGGCTACTATCTCCCACACGTCGTTGACCTCGGCAGGGGGACAAAACAGCATCCACTATTAGCAGTCAGTATGAAGACAAGGATGCCCTCTTGATAAGCATACCTTGCCCGCCCGGACTTTGGCAGCATGTGCTAGGTGCAGGATGTCTTCTACAGCCCTCTTTCGTTCCTTGCTGATCTCCCGCTCCTGTGTTGACAACGCTTTGCCAGTTCTTTTCATACCCTCGGCAAACTTTGTGATAAGCCCGAGTCTTTCATATCCGCCTTCGACGACAAGGGCAGTCCTGCTCCCCTCCTCCTCTGGCGCTTCGTCCTCATTCCCCTTGCTGAACTGATTTTGAGACATGGACTTGTCCACTCGGGAAATGTATGGGTTGCAGATGAAGATCCAGGGTGTGTCCTCCGTGATATCTGTCGTCTTGGGGGGTAGACGGGCGAGAAAATCGTCCACGGTTTCCGTTAGCTGCCATGCGTAGTGGACTCCAGCATAGGGATTGTGAAGATGTGATGTGTCAATGACACGGGATTTTTGAGGAAGAGCCCGGCCAGGGTTCTCTTGCTGCTGGAACATCCAGTCCTCGACGTTAAATTCTTGAACACGACGGTGGAGGCCCTCTACCGTCTCCTCGTCACCTGGATTAGGTAAGTTGATGTTTAGTTGCTGGGAAATTGAGAGGCTTACCGTAGAAATCCGAATCATCGGACAGGTCCATGATGATCGGGTTGGGCAGAAGATAGGGCAAGAGATGGAGAGTGGGGTCAGTGGTTAAGGCACGGAGTAGCGAGGCCAGCTACCGGATATCAGGAGGCAATGATAGCTCTGTCTAAACTATTGACGTGCGATACCGGGCGTAATATAGTGACGACCAAAGTTGCGGAATATTCGGGAACGAATCGAGAGTGATAAAATATTTGGTGCCCGAATGATCCTGGGGGGTTGAAAAGGGGATGATGAACTTTATGTTGACGTACCCAGGTAGTTACGGAGGAGGCGCTCTCCCCGGACAAGGAAGTCGCAGAAGCAAGTTCGCGTCGCGATGATGCGCTAGCCCGGCAGTTAGATTTAGAGCTCTTTGACAGTTTGCAACGCAAACCAACAAGCAATATTGTTAAAAAGGCCAATTGGCGGATACAAATGCATACAAGCAAATACACCCAACTTAAACTTTAGCATACTCTTTTTCGGGTGGCTTTCCTTCCCATTAGTCGCGGTCCTTCAAAGCAAGCGCGCCGGGGCGGAGCGGTCGACCTCACTCCGACCCCGGCACGGCAAAGCCACCCGTTTGCCCCGCCGTTGATTTGATTTGCCTTCTTTGTTTGATCAAACCTTGTCTTTTCGACATTACAGTATCAGCTCCTGCTTACTGAGGACAAGGGGATGATGGATGACTCAAACCTTGTTTCGTCAAAGGTCTCTTTGACGCTAGACCTTCCTCCAAGCTGCATCCAATTCTGTCCAGCGCATCCTGAATACTTTGTGGTGGGAACTTACAATCTCCAAAGAGACGAAAAGCAGGAGGGACAAGATGGCGATGAGAATGAGTCTTCAGCTGCCACAAAGACACCTCAAAGTCGCAATGGCACCTTGCTAGTTTTCAGAGTTGATGGTACGGAGCTGTAGGTTTCTATTGCTTATTTACGCCCCTCTTGTCATGGCTATTAGCTCACATGTAAACAAGCCAACAAGTCCAGACCGTCTCACAACCATCTGCTATCTTGGATATTCGATTTCACCTTTTCGAAGGCAGTAGAAATTTACTTGCCGTGGTTTCAAGCACCGGGTCATTAGCGATCTTTAAGCTTGACCCTGCTCGAAATGCTGCATCGCCGCTGGAACATATTGTCACAAGCAGATGTGACGATATGGGAGAAGATGTCTTGTTTCTGCAATGCAACTGGCACCCTGAGATCCCAGACGTGATTGGAGTCACCACTTCGACCGGCTCCGCGAGACTACTACGATTTGATGAGAACTTCCGCATCAACGACCAAACAACTGATCTGAATATCGCCAACTCGCTTGAGGCCTGGTGCATTGCCTTTTCACCAGGCACGCCCGATTCGAACCAGGACAGGGCCCAGGTAACAGCCTACTGTGGTGGAGATGACTCCATGCTTCGCTATACGTCCTGCATATGGGACCTGAACCCGGAAGCACCATGCGAGGAGCCTTATTCGCCCATCACGATCAAAGGAACCCACACCGCAGGCGTCACTGCAATCCTGCCGCTTCCTCTCCGCAAGGATAATGGAAGACTCGTTGTCACAGGAAGCTACGACGATCATATACGTGTGTTCATAATCCACGATCCCCATGAGACCTTTGGGATGAAACGGGTTGAGCTTGTGTTGGAGGAGAATCTGGGCGGCGGAGTCTGGCGACTGGATCTGGTCGACATCCACGAAGGTCCAGGGTCTACCAAACTGCGAATCCTCGCGTCCTGCATGCACGCAGGGTCCAAGCTAGTAGAGCTGAATATCAAAGACGAGAGGGACTGGACCTGCAACATCCTGGCGCGGTTTGAGGAGCATAAGAGCATGAACTACGGAAGCGATTTTGTGCGAGATGAGAGGATGGGGGAGAGGCTAAGGTGTGTCTCTACTAGCTTTTACGACAAGCTGCTCTGTTTGTGGGAATATGAGGCGAAATTATGAGTAGAGGAAGCTGTAATGAAACCTTTCGGTCCAGCGCTCTTCTTTACGTATGAGTGATATTTCCATCGCGTGGGAGTAAGGGTCCAATGAGAGCTCGCCGTAGTTGGAGCAAGTCAGCCAACAACGTATAAACTCTTTCAAAACTCGCCTTATTTATGAACTGGTGCAAGTATCTCACTGATTGTATCCTCCATCCAAGCATGCGGTATGCTTCACGGATGAAGTGCATGGTTCAATGTCAAACTAAGGCCGGTAGACAAAATTGGGCAACGAGCTGGCGATCTCCAACCCCTCCACCACCACGTCTCGCCGCTGTGACGCACAAGCGCGGGGTTCGTCATTTGTTGGAGTTCTCGGAAGCTGGGTGGTCTCATCCTCCCATCCTTTCAGCCTTGCAGGCTGCGCCGTTGAATCATGGACCCCTCCCTGCAAGTCAAACCACACGGGGTGGGAAGCATGGAAACCGCCTGGAACGCAAGCCCCGATGTCGTGGGCCACAGGGCAGGGTGCCACTGTGACCGTGCAGCTGCAGCTGCACAGGCTGAAGAAAAGAATCAAGCAGTTGCTATTATTGCGGAGGCGGATACGTGATTGCCATGTAGCTGCTTTGTTTCTCTTAGAAGCACAAAGCACTCAAGCAAACAGCTGACAACAACTTGACCTATCACCTCTCGTCTTTCACTCTACGGCCCGGCATTGCTGCGGTGAGGCACAGCTCTTGGTGCTCCCCCAGCCTCAGGTGCCTGGCGCATTGTTTCCCCCACCTGCTAGGTAGGTACCTAGTGGAGGTGGAGGCTGCCCCGCCGCCATTTTTAGGCCCAGCACCAGCGCCAGCACAGCATAGTACAGCACGGCCTGTCGCTTTCGGCTCTCAACCTGAGCTTTGAATTTTAGCCCAACACTTCCTCTTCGGTAAAACCATCCTTCCATCCATCTTGAACAAACTCCTTTGGTCAGCAACTTGATCCCAATCTTGTACTGCCTTCACCTTCCCATTTGGTTTGAGCCTTCACTTGCAACTTCCCAGGCCCCTCTCATTCCTTGCTTCCTTTGCTTGCCTAATCCTCCCGCTTGATCGCCTTCCCGCGTCGACTTCGGCTACCGTCGCAAACACGTCTCGAACAGCGACCTGCAATCAAACACAAACCGATCCCTTCGACTGCCCCATGACTCTGGCCCAGACCACCGTGTGAACATACTTAAAGGGCCTGCGTAGGACAAGCACTGCTGCTCCTGCGCTTTGCTACCCCGAGAAATCCACTCCGCAAACGTCCGCCGTTCACGCATCGGCGGCGACGAGACAGATAGCAAGATGGCGGCCAACGGTAGCTCGCTGCCGTCGGCAGGAGCTGGCGGAGACTCCGAGGTTCTCGCCAAGATACACCAAGCGCTCGAAGTTGTGCATAGCCCTTTCTCGACCAACGATGCCCGTAGAGAAGCCCAGTCCTTCCTCGAGGAGGTCAAGGACATCCCCGAAGCGCCCATGCAAGGTTACAACCTGGCCTCGGACAAGTCACAGTCGCCCGTCGTCCGCCACTACGCCCTTTCCCTACTCGAACATGCAATCCGATACCGGTGGTCATCATACAACCAGGACCAGGCAGATGCCGTGAGAGGCTGGGTTCTGAGCCTTGGCCAGGCTGTTGCAAGAGACGACCCGTCATACCTCCGGAACAAGACCGCCCAGCTCTGGGTTGAGGTCGCTAAACGATGCTGGGGCGCCGAGTGGATGGATATGGACTCTATGCTCTATCAGCTGTGGGAGATCCAGGACTCCTCGGTTCACAAGGAGCTCGTCATGTTCGTGCTTGAGAACCTCTCAGACGAGGTCTTCACAGGTGATGACTCGGTGGTTGCTATGCGGGAAGGCGTCCTTAGTAAGGCCTGCGTCGAGATCTTTACCCCTACTGCGGTGTTGATTGAGGCGTTTCCCAATCGACAACCTGGTCCACCTGTGCGACATGGCGATGATGGCTGGCTCAGCCGCTTGTCCGGATTTCTGGACTATTGCCTTAACTCTGCACCCAAGGACAATGATGAAGTCAAGACATGCATTCTGAAGGGCTTCTCTGTCTTCTTGTCACTCATGCCATGGGCTATCCCGAAAGCAGTATCTGCTGCTCGCTGTGTCGAGGTCATGTGTGCTGGCCTTGCTTCGTCGCAAGTTGCGATTCAAAAGGTATGGGAACCAATGGCATATTATATAAAATATTTGACCGCTAACTGAGCCTCAGGCTGCTCTTGAAGCCCTCCATGCTCTATACTGCAGAACGAACTTTTCCGACCAGGAGTTCCAGGACTTGGTTGCTCCAATGTACAGCCGCGCATCTATCGAGCTTTGTAAGCGGCTCTTTAAGTGGTCCGCTGTAGATCCAGAGGACATCGATGAGGACAAATATCAGACCCTCAAGAAGCTATCAGAGGTATGTTAGATAACAGGCATACAGGGATGCTACTAACAAGTTCGACAGATGCTCTCCTGCCTCGGCGACTACTTTGACCGAAAATTCTCCAGACTTCCCGCTGAAGCTGCCAAAGAAGACTTCTTACAACTCCTAGTGCAAGTGGTTCAGCACCAGAGTTTAATGGTGTCCATTCCTGTCCTCGTCACTTGGACACGGCTCCTCAGCAATCGTTCGATTGGCCCTAGCGACCTTGTGTCTTCATCGGTCGGGCCACTTCTAGAGATCTGCAGTTCAAGGCTGGTTCGGTACGAGAACTTGCCTGAGGATACACAGGAGCCAACATTCCTCTTCCTCATGGAGGATACAGACACAATCCCAGAACGGCATGCTTTCCTTGGAAACTATCGCCGATATAGCTCCCAGATCATCGAGGCCATTGTGCAATTAAAACTGGTCGACGCTATCTCGCACATCCTTGGTCGAACTGAAGACTTGCTACAGCATCTCTATGATGGTCAGCCTCCTCTAGACAAGCAGACATATTTCAAGCATTCCATGCCGGTTCTACGCGTCGACGCTCAGTTCACCGTCATCGAGGCGACCCTCAAGGGCTACTCTAAATGGCGCAAGAACCGACCAGCTGAGCATCAACGGCAGGGGGCGGAGCTGGAAGCAAACCTGGAATCCTGGTGCAACAAGCTTCTGGAGATGAACTTTGAGGACCCTATGATTAGGAAACGAACCCTGCAACTGCTTGTCTACTTCTCCACGACGGCTCTAAACAAGAACGCTACCTTTATGCTCAAGGTCCTGGAGCACATCCTGCTAACATGGCCTGCCCTTCAGCCAGATTACCGTGCTTTTAACGATGCTATTAAAGACTTGCAGGGTGAGAGCATGGTTGAACTGCAAAGGCTGGCCTCGGAAATGCCAGACCATCTTTTGGTAAGACGTCCTATGTACTCCCTTATAGAGCGATGCTGATAATATCTCCCTAGGGCGTGTACGATCAAATCGAGAACCGGGTGAACGAAATGATGTCATCAGGATCGCTTGACGAGAAGCGGTCTATCGCCTACAAAAGCTTTCTCTTCATCATCATGTGAGTCACAACAGCTTCTAAACGCTTTACCAGAGACGAACTGACAGCGAAAAGTCACCGAGCTACTAGTGTAGATGCTCAAGCGAAGATTCAGAAGCTTCAAGAGTTCATTGAACCCGTGAAAGCGCAGTGGCAGGACGAGAACGTTCGGACCTCGCTCAAATCATACGGTAACTTCTGTGAGTTGTTGGGTCTTGACAAGGCTCAGAATTATCTGGCAAGCCGACGGGCGCATGAGATCCAAGACTGGGGGTCGCGTGAGCTTGATGCGGAGGGTCTCGCCCTTCAGAATGAACTCGAGGAACGGCTGAAACTGCTCCCCCTTCGTTCCACCAAATCTTTTCTAGCATTCTCTGTTGAGAGACTTGACAAGTCGTCGGACGCGTTCAAGGCTTCGTATGCCCTCTGGCAAGACGGCTTCTCTAACATTCTAGCAGACCTGCTTGAGTTTCTGAGCTTTGCGCACGCGTCGCATAATCCAGACAACTGGGCAGGGTTACCCCCTGAGATGCGATCGATGGTCAGCCGAGTCCTTAGTGACCGATTCTGGCAAGCTGGGATTTCTGAAGGGAGTAAGGATGATTTCTACGCTCGTGTCATGGACAAGAAGAACACCATCGAGGGCCTTGCTTCGACAATTCGTGGATCCGTTCGATTCGTACGCGAAACAGCCTACGCCATCATCTACTGCATGAGCCGTCTGGAGAGGCAGTTTTATGGCTTTGAGGGGCTTTCGGCACCCCTATCCAAGGCGCTCTTTGCTGACTCGGTCTGGCTGTCTACCCACCAGCAGAGCAACCTCCTTAACCTCGTCAGGTATCTTGTCGACGATTGTCCTGTTGATTATCGGGAGCATTTCCTCCCTCAGCTCTTGGCGGCATGCTTCCAGCAGATGGATGCTAAGATTAACGGCGAATGGAACAAGATGGAGCGTCAGCAGCAGGTGGCAGCAGACGGCGAAGCAGGCTTGAAGGAGGAGATGAAGGCAGAGAGCATTCTACGTCAAGTGACCTACACAGCGGTACTAATGGTGGCGGACTTTTTAGACCCCACGAAACCCAGTAAGCAACACGCTATGTTGATTGACAGCAGCCAAACTAACCATCTCGCAGATGGGCCGATAGTGGGAGTCTCAGAGGCTGCCACAAGCGACGAGACAGGTCCGGGTCCGGAGTCAAACTACCCGACTCTACGAAGATTCTGCCTTACCCACCAAGAAGTGGTGGAGCCGCTACTCGTTTTCTGCACTCATGGAATCCGGATGCGGGACTCGCGATGCTGTAGCATGATTCTGAGATTGTTTATCTCGTTGGTTCCTGAGTTCCATGTTGTGGATGGCCAGCTTCCCAAGGCGGTGTTGCAAAGCCCGCTGGAGGGACAACTGGCAGGTGATAAGTTCCCTATCCCTACATCGATCTCGTCAGCCATCCGCGAATACATCTCGCTAGATGTGCTCAAGGCATGCATCACGTCGTTCCATGAGCCCTATTTTGTGGAGCTCCAGAAGGAACTGGCTGCGCTGATGGCGGCCATTGTTGTCTACTACACCCCTATCACATCGACGCCCAGGGATGTGCTGCTATCACTGCCCAACGTGAGCCCGGCGGACCTTGATCGACTTACGCCTTACATGGCTAAGCCCGGCTCGCATCACCGACAACAGCGAGCACTTGTGCTGGACCTTCTGAAGGACCTCAAGGGCGTCAGCGTTTCCGAAATGGGCAAGCTTCCCAAGAGCAGCGGGTTTGGCGGGTCGAGTCGCAAGAGAAGCAACCGAAGCAAGATGGCGCAGCAGTTCATGAACGATCCGCAGTCAGACCCAGGCGCGACCAGATCGGGCATGACGGTGGCCCGTAAAACGACCCCAGATGGACTGGAAGGGGTGTCCAATCTATTTGAGGGATAGAAACCATTGACAGATCAGAGCCGCAGCATGGGCATCATAGGAGCATGATTTAGAGACGGAAACAACAGAAGACGAGGCGTGGCAGCGATGGACCTCAGACGAGACTTGGGGTCATCAACAATCAGACCTGATTGCTTTTCCCGGGCGCCGGTGCAACGATGAAGGCGCGAATAGGAGCACTAGAGAGGCGTCTAGCAGGACAGAAATAGGGATTGGGACGGGTCATTGGGAGTATTAGAGCGAGCATAGGTTATCTAAGGCAAGGGAATTGATACAAATTTATTTGGTCTGAGAGGTTCTGTCTTGAATGATGTGCTTGTTGTTGGACTCGGGATACAGATTCGATCTCATGATAGTGTCGTCATGGTACCGACAAGTTCCTCATTCCTGGTGTTGATGGGGGCATCTTGGCAGCAGCACGAGCAACTCACTCTGTGGTGTGTTGCTGGTGATGCCGGGCCGGTGACACTTACAAGAGTTGAGTTGCAAGACCCACCGGCATTTTTATCCAGATCGGGATAGGTCGCAGAGGATCGCAGTTCATGGAGAAGCGGGCGTCATGGGACGAGGGAGGGTCTCCGGGGAAGAGCAGCCGATGAACAGGTGGCGATGGGTAGCGATACGCCTGAGAGAAGAATGAGACAGACGGGCTGCGCAGTGGCAACTAAATTACAGAGGAATCAGGCAATGTTTGGGGCGTCGCGTGGTTAAGAGGCCCGGCCTTGAAAGCCGGCGGCACCCTCAGCGTCTCTTGTACGTACCGCCGTCTCCAGCGACCGGCCCGTACCGTAGCGCTCACCGGCACATCCAGTATTTATCAGAGATAACCCGTATTTCTCGTCGTCCGTCTCCTGGACATTGAACCCCGGGATAACAACAACCGGCACATGCTCCCCCGGCACCAGACGGACAAGCATTGCATCGTTTTGTCCTGGCTCCTCCCAGCAGCGCTGTCTGCTGCTCTCCATGATGATGCAGGTGCTGGAGCTCGTCGACCCAGCCAGGATCAACAGCATCCATGACCGGCAGTCTGGGGCTTGTCAACGCATGATACAAACCCATCCTGTGAAAACTGGTAGAGGCCTAAGGAGGGCAACGAGAGCGTAAGCATGTATCATGATCACATCCTTATCTGATTTGGTGGCTCACATGATTGGCCTCTAGATGCGACGGCTGCCGGCGTCTCAAGGAGAGGTGCATCGGCACTGTCCCCTGCGATAGGTGCAAGAAATCCGGCCGTTCCTGTCAGTTCAGCAACAGGTTCAAGAGAACCCGTGTGCCAGTCGAAGATGCAAGGAACAAGTCGCGCGGAGGGCGGGAGCCCTGTGCTGCCACGCCAGTCGACCCATCAACCTTCTTCGAGGTGAAGCGGATCCAAGCTCTTGAGCATGTCGTTCGTCACTTTACCGGCCTGGAGCAGTGCACCACGGAGAATCTCGACGTAGTTATTGCCGAGTTTGCTCAAGAAGAGGAAGTCTTGCAGGGCATGCCCGAGGATGAGCAGGATGATGGGAGCAGCTATGGAAAAGATGATGATGACACCATGTCGCCGCCATCGTGTGGTATGTGACGATAACCCCTCGTGATTGAATTATATGCACTAATAGTAGCTCATGCAGAGTTCTCCCACCTTGAATTCTCTCGTCGAGTTCAGCAAAAAGTCAAGGATCAGCTTGCCGATACCAACTGCGATGTATGTTTACACCTCATGTCTGGCCTAGATCACTTCTAACCACGTCCATCTTCTACAGGATCTCAGCTCGGAAACTGCAATAGACGAATCTTCTCCCTCTACACAACTCCTATCTCGGGATGCCGTTGTCCTCGAAGCCGTGTCGCTATTCCCGCCCGCTCATGCAGCTCGCATCCTCATCAACGTCTTTTTTGAATTTGCCCAGACCAACTACTTTTACGTTGACGAGGAAACACTTCGACAACGACTGGATCAGTTTTTCTGTTCTTCTACACGCGTGGGAATCAAAGATGCCCCATGGGTCTGCACCGCCCTCATGGTATTTGCTCTTGGGACGCAGTTTGCACATCTATATCAACCATCCTCTCGCAGCGCCTCTAGGGGACTCATGAGGGAGGCCTACAACGTCTGCCAGTCCATGGATGATACGCTGGCATTGACGTTTTATCGCAAGGCGTGCAATTTGATTCCTGATATCCTTGCCATGGCCTCGCTAGAAAGCATTCAAGCCTTTGTCCTCCTAGGCATCTACGTCCTTCCCATCGACCCCGCCGGATTGTCCTGCACATATTTCGGAATTTCCATCAAGGTTGCTACCCAAAGCAACATGCACCAGAAAAGTAGCAATACTCTCTCTCTTCGAGAAGCTGAGTTAAGAAAGAGGGTTTGGTGGACTGCGTATATACTCGAAAGGTTTACTCGGAGCTTCCAGCTTGCACCCAAACAAACTAACATTCATCAGACGTATCTGCATTCTCCACGGAAGGCCAGTCTCGATTTCGAGGCTAGACATCGATGCCAATCTTCCGACCGACTTGGTTCAGCTCCAGCCTCAAGAGAGAATCAACCCTTTTCAAAACAACATGGCCATGTTGAAGCTAACGATTTTCATGGAAGATGCTCGAGACGCCATGTGAGTTTCTCTGATTCTTTTCAAGCTCAAGTTTGTGATAGCTAACGACCGTAGTCTGGCTTTGAAGAATGGCGACAAGTCTCAACGAGCCAGAAACTTTCAGAACCTTGTCAAGGTCAAGCAGGAACTACAGAGCTACTGGCAAACTCTCCCTGTAGAAATCTTTTGTCGAGATCTGACCCCTGGAAAGCCGCTGTTCCGATCCAACATACACCTCGCATTGATATACCATCTCGTCCATATCTCCATCGGCCGATCTTTCATCTTTGACGAATCGAGCACCAATAACAAGGACTCTTCGGCGACAGACTTGCTCCAGTTGCGCAAGGAGCTAGTAGATGACTGCGTCAACAGTGCAGTGGCTACAATCGATCTCTGCCAAGTCCTGCAAGATGAGAGTGGGCTCTCCAAGTCATCATACACGGAATTCAGTTCCTGCTGTGCTGCTGTTCTCGCTCTGGTGGCCAAGTGCATATCCGACAGGAGCAGTCAACTCAAAGATGTCAGCAAGAGAGGTATGGAACTTTTGAAGAACATGTCCATCGGTGTTTTCTCGACAAGTTGTGAGAAGCGTACCGTAGAGGGTCTCGAGGTTGCGTTTGATAGATTGAGCCAGCACACAAGTCGAGAAGACGAGAATATGAAGCCAAACGAGGACGGCTATCTCCAGTTTCGAAACTGGGTCGTCATGCAGCAGATCGTCCCGGGAGAAACGCTGCAGCTACCAAGGCAGGACAACCCCATGTTGAATTTGTTTAGCGGTTCATCGACTGGCAGTCAGCATTCTGGGGCTGTGGTTAACAAGAATGGGCATCCTTTGCCTGGATATGCCGAGCTGAGCTCGCTGCCGGATCTGGGAGAATGGTTTGATCATGGGTTTGAATAAAAGGGGTCGGTGTTTTTGACGGTTCTCCTGCATGTTTGTATGCCCTGGGCGGGTTCTTTTGGGGGGCATTTGTAGGCGTTTATTCTTCTTTTAGGGGTTTGTTGGCTGCCTTGGCAGTCTGTTTGTTCATCTGAGTAGGTACCTCAGGTATTGATGTCGAATATGCGGTTTATGATGATAGCCCCACCGTAAGGATATCAGTCAACACTGCCTTTGCGCTTCCTGGGCTATTTTTTCTCTTTCTCGTCTGAAATCTCTTCCTCTCCTTCCTCTTCTTCTCTTTCCCTCCATCTTTTCCCATCAAGCCTCTCGCCCAGCTCGCCCACGGATCAAAATGTTAGGGCGCATGCCCCCTGAGGTGTTGGACAACATCGCACGGCAGGTATGGATATTTACCTTGGTCCGCCTCCTTCTGTGAGACATTCTAACCTAAAAGCGATAGCTACCCAAGGCTGACTTGAAGTCCCTAACGTTGGCCTCTGTCTATCTCCGAAAGATTGCCGCTCCGCACCTCTGGGCATCGATAGTCGTTTCTTCGTCGGACTGGGAGCTGGACAACATCAAATCCGAGCAGTTCCCACAAGCTTGCGTCCGTTTCGCATCGCAGCTCTCCTTCAATTCGGCCTTCCATTCCAATACCGATGAGCGATGTATCCACCATATTACGGAGAGTCTGCGGCTTGTAATGCCCAATCAATGTTCAGAACAATACAAAGCTTCGCACCTTCGGCGTTTCTGCCAGCAGACAAGCTCAATCGTGGAGCTTTTCAAGGCGGGCCAACTGCAGAGCTTTAGGTGAAAATATTCATTGAATAAAGGCTGTTATTTTGATGCTGATACCAGGAGTAGTTGGAACTTGGGAACGTGCATCCCTGCCCAAATCCTGGGGTGGGACGGTATCCTCTCCCGTCTGCACCCATCGCTTGAGGCTCTCAGTTTAACATCGGACTGGTCTTGTGACCAAGATCGACGGTCTCAACTGACGCTCTCCCCCTTTCGCAATCTCAAGCGCTTCTGTTGGAAAGCTCCTCACCCCGACCGTCTGGTAAATTTGCACCTGGTCCTTGAGAACAACGCGCATAGTCTGGAAGAGCTTGAGCTGGACCTAATCAATTTGTCTTTTTACTGGGGGTTTTACGCCGGCTTGACTGAAGAAGGCATTGACGATAACAGTGACGACGACGCTATGCTTGGATTCTTGACGGGAAACATTTCAGAGCTGCACGGCTCACCGTCCCTCAACCTCAGGAAGCTCTCGCTCTCGCAGGTCTATGTCGATTCAGGGATGGCAACACTGGTCAACTTCGATGCGTTGCGATCCCTAACACTACGGAAATGCCCAGGGTGGCTCGAACTCATTGAATGGGTTACGAATGTCCAGCCCCGACTAGGGCTGAAGATCCTGGAGATACAGGATTGGGGTGACCCTTCTGGACTTCCTCAGTCCGTCTTTCTCCAGTGCCTTCTGAAGTCCTTTGAGGGGCTCGAGGAGCTTTATCTATGCATCCATCGCCCGTTGGACGCCGTACGGTTCTTACAAGATATCGCTCAGAATCAGCCAACTCTGAAGAGATTTGCACAATATCCAACAAAGGATGACGATCCGAAACTCGGTCAAAGCGAACTTCTTACTGCCATGGAGCAACACGACTTGGCAAATCCCCTTGGAAGTCTCGGCCTGGAAGCCTATGGTTTGACTTGCAACCCGAGATTTATTGTAAGTGGATCACCAGCCCTCGCTCTGTCTGCAGATCACAGTATTAACCGTTAGTCTTTCATTGATCAGAAGCCAGCACTACAGTCCTTTTCAACCCGGCATGCGCTGAAACTTGTCTACATCCGCCCACCACACGGCATGATGGAGGATTCCTATCTTCACCCGGTTGTGGCAGGAAGTAACTGGCAGTCTAGTCGATCAGATACTTACGGTGGCAATAGTTATACAAAGGCTACTCACGATGACACCTGGGCGTCTCTTCCTTTGGGGTTACGGTACGAATTTCGCCCAGTTGCCAAATGGGCATTCGGACGGCACGGGTTGGCTTCATTAGAGTTGATAGTTTTCGGAGACTTTGCTCATGATGGTCGAAACGGTTGGCACAATTTCATTCTCTGCCGAAGCTCGGACGGATCGGGCGACTTCAGATGCTTGGCCAGGGAGAGTTACGAGTGGAGAGCGGTTGTTGAGGAATACCGCAGCCTCCTGGAGAGTTGCCCAAGTGAGCCGCTTCTGAAGATGAGCCACCTTTATGACAGCGACTGATTTTCTGCACGCATTGGCGATGTATTTGATGGACTGGGAGATGTAATCATAAAGTAATCAAAAGCTAGCTGTCCATATGATTAGCCTCACCTTCCCTGCCAGCATAAACTTGAACGTTTGATGAGACTCTTCATTTACTTGGCAAAAATTGGCTTAATATTATTTCCTGTCGCATGATTGCTTTCTATCCACATGGGAATTGGCATGAATGTTTCGGTCCCCGCTCGCGGCCGATGTCATTGACAGGGCGCCGGGCATCCAAAGCCGGCCGGCCCGACACGACCGGCAGCGCTAGTAGACCGGCCGGCGGAGACTTGCTCAACTAGAATAGGTGAGACAACAAATGGACCGTGTTCCAACTATGAGTTGATGTCAGGTTCTACACAGATCTACGACATGAATCATCTAGATGCTGATCAACTGTCAAGTCTCAGGCCGCTTGGTGAGCACCCTTTACCAGACGTTAGCCCCTTCACAGAAAAGTTGACTTTCAAGGCCCGGCTGAACAATACTCTACTGCCCGAAGTCATTTGGGCATCTACACCAATGTCTGTGTGACAGCTACGTATATGAACCGTCATGGCGAGAATCTCAGGGCTGCACTGTTTCGAAGCTTAACTTCCGTTATTGCGAGGCATCCCATCCTGTCAGCAGTACCTATAGACACGACAACAACACCGCGCTTTGTTCGACTTCCGACAATACATCTCGAACGAATTGTCGCCTTTGTTGAGAAGCCGGGCTATACTCCAGCACCATCGAGGGATCCTACCCTAGACGAATTCTTGGAGAAGCAGCATAACCTCCCGTTTCAACAGGACAATTCTTTGGTTCCATTTTGGAGGATAAATGTTCTCACAAATCCTGAGGACACTTCTTGGTTCACTCTCTGTCTTTGTTTTCACCATTCTCTTCTGGATACGCAGAGCGCCGTTATGATCCATGAAGATCTAGAGTGTGCACTCTCGTCTCCTCAGATAGGCCCCATTCCCGATACTGTCGAAGCTTGTCAACAAGACCTACTTCCACCATTGGAATCAATGATTACTCTGACGACTACGGCCGACTTTGTATCCCGCCAGCAAGACCTCGGCGAACTACCGGAGTACTGGTGGAGTGGAAAGCAACAGGCCCTCCCAGTCCGGACCAGGTTTTCCTCCGTGTGGATAGCCGAGAAGTGTATCCGCAACTGGAAAGGACAGTGCAGGGAACAAGGCGTCACGTTGACATCGGGGCTCATGTCTCTAATTGCAGTGGCATTCTTTCGCCTTTTGCCCAAGGAGTACACCATGATCCAAGGAGACTGCGCCGTCTCACTCCGGAGATTCTTACCAGCCGACATTGACCAACGCTCAGTGGGATGTTATGTCGGTTCATTCAGCGAAGTCTACAACCGAGATACCTTATCTCCTTGGAAAGACGCAAAACGGACGAAGAGCATCATCGACGAGACATTGCGGAAAAGGGGGACTGATATGCCCGTAGCCTACCTCAAGCACGTGCCTAATCTCATCCAGTGGCTGGCTGGGAAGACGGGAAAGAAGCGCTGGGCTGCTTGGGAGCTGAGCAACGTTAGAAGACTGAGCCTGGCACCGGGCTTGAAGCTGGAAGATGGTCTGATTCAGAGCGTCATGTTCAGTCAGAGTGCCAGTGCCTGCTCAGGGGCTGTCAAGGTTAGCGCAGCTTCGGGCAGAGATGGGAGACTCGGGCTGGGCTTTACATGGCAAGACGGTATTGTGGACGATGAATTGGTACATGACCTCATAAAGAATGTTGTTGAGATGATCGGGGAGGCGTCATAGTAGTCAAAACCGCTCTTCTTCTAAATGTATGCGGCGCATGGAGATGATTAGGTAGCGCCTCTATATGAACAACAAGAAAAAGTGAGGTTATTTCCATCAACATCACGTTAAGGCTTAGTTGATTCAAAATCATGTCATGAAGGAAAAAAGATCAACTGTATCGTGCTATGGATATCTCTATTGGCGATAAGCTGCTCTTTGGTGCGAGGTGCTGATGGGAGGGTGTTTGTAAGCCGCTGAGACACATATTTCTGTTTAATCAACGTAAATATCCGTATTTATATCAACTGCGTTCTATGTGCTGGCAAGCTCCTTCTCCAATGCATCCGCCATATCCCCTAGGGTATCAAACTTCCAGTTATAAACAGGGTTCTCCCGGTTTCCCATGATGGCCCCAGGCCTCTCGATCCAGCTCGACGCCATTCCCATCTTCTTGGCGGGGTGATGGTCATGGAACTGGCTCTGCGCCGTCTGCAGGACCTGCGCACTCTTGATGCCAAACTTGGACTCGACCTCGCGCAGCATGTACTCAAAGTTCTTCAGGTCGGGCTTGTAGCTGCCGACGTCCTGGGCGGTAATGATGAGATCAAAGGGGACCCCTTGAAGAGGCCCGGAGTTGCTCCTGGCAAAGGACTCGCGATCAACGTTGGAGAGGACGACAAGTTTGTAGTGCTTCCCAAGACGACGCAGGGCGTCCACGGTATCGGGAAATGCGGGCCAAGTTCCGATAGAGGCACCGAATGCCTTATCCTGCTCGGCAGTAGGCTTGGGGAGGCCTAGACGCTCGGCAACATGGGGGTGGATGGTGGAGAGGAGCTCCGAGTACTTCATGTCGGGCGTCTTTTGCTGCTGCGCGCTCTCAAACTCATGGTAGGTGGCCAAGAGGTGTTCCCGCGAAAAGCTGGCATTATTGGATTCAACGAGGGGTTTCAAGGCGTTCAGGACGCCTGTCTCCCAGTCGATGAGAGTGCCGTAGACATCAAAGGAGAGGAGGCGGAAGTCTGATAGCTTGCTCATATTGGGTACTGAGGGGTTGATTCAAGGTCCGATAGAGGGGAAGAAGAACTGCGAATCGATGATACGATATCAAAATGGCAAGACAATTCGAGATATTTATACTGATTCACCGAGCGTATAAAGAAAGGCGCGCCCTTTAGTTGACCACAGCCTGAATGAGATATGTTTGATGCGATGAGGAGAAGAGTTCACGTGTGGATAAGCGGTTCCGGTGCCGGTCGAGGAGCGTCGTGACCGAATGAGGAAGCCGGCCGGCACACCGAATGTGGGGTAGAGACAGGGCAATCGTGCCGGGATCAGATACGGGGATGCCGGGATTGCTCGCCGGGAATATCAACGCGGCCGGGGTCTGACATGTGACTAGCCTTTCGTCGACTTCAGACCTTGGGTTTTTGTCTGTGCCGGACAACATTTTGACACGAACGCTAGAAGAGAGCGGGTAAAAGTACAAAGGCTCTTGTCGAGGAACTGAAAACCGAAGCCGGCCCCCGGGACGCTAGAGGATGGCTAGTGATACCTTCAAAAGCCGCTGCATACGTCTAGAACGTATGAACCAAGTCTCCGGGGCAACTGCTTTGCATGGAAGAGCATTTGGTACGTTAATCCTGAAGAATAAGAGCAAGCTTCTCTCTGTCGTCGACTCCTTGTAGACTATATCATCTCATTGCTACCTTGGTCTTACTGTTGCTTGATCAACGCAAAGCTACGTAAAAGGTTATTGCTAGCTCAAGATAATGAACACATCATGCTGCTAGCTTCTAACGAGCGCGATACTGCTCTGCTGAATTCTATATCATTCAATGTTGGGTCCAGCCGGGCGCTTCTGAACATAGCAAGCATCCATCTTGCGGCATGGGGTCACTTTACAATGGAACTGATTATGATGGGTCCTCTGCCTATACTAAGGAAAGTCTGTATCATTCTTTAATAGGTCTCTTGCAATAACTGTGTGGTACAATAACGGCCAGACTTGAAAGCAACAATCAATCAATTGAGGTTAATCCAAGTACGTTGATAAACCAATCAATCAACTCAGTTGGTGACTGGGCCTCCCACAGCTCGTCGATATCTTAAGAGCTAGGTACTTCGGTACTATCACGGATCTGCTGCAATCCGAGCTTCAAGCTCATGAAGCCAGATGCTGGTCCAAACGCAAGAGTAACCCTCTGATGCTACAGTACGAAGTGCAACGCCAAGATCCGGTTTATTGCCGCCGTGATCCGACCCTGATGGTCGGAGCGTGCTTGTCAGAGCCGTCTTTTCGGAAAGGGGGTTCAAGAGTCTGGTGGTTCGGATTAGATATTCCCATGGCAGAGGGGAGGCTTGACGAAGAGTCGATCTACATCGCCACACAAGGTTGTGTGGCATTTGACTTTTCCCAGACCATCGGGTCGGACGCCTGGATATTCGGATATCCGATGCTGCGCCACCTTCTGGGGCAGTGCCGCTTCGGATGCTGCACATGAATCGGTTTGAAACTGTTGAAAGGAGTTGGAGACGTGAGGTGTCTCGGGAGCATTTTTCAATCAGAGTTGACATGTGCGGGCCGCCGAGTCAGCAACATTTGAATTCTTGGCTGCGCCTCTGAGATTAGCCGAAACCACGGAGTTGAGCTATCGTTTTCTGAATCTTGTTCTTAATTGAACAGCTATTACGAGGCGGGCGAGTGAGACTCATGTGGTGCAGAGTAGAGTTTTGATAGTTTCTGGACGCCCAGGGACCATTCTAAGCCCGGTCGTTTGGGATGGACACTGGCAACTCTAATGTTATGGAATTCATGAGCGAGAACAACGGGGAGAAACAAAGCCCCGGGAAGGCGTTGAAACTGTGAAAAAGCAAGTGCCGCGATCTGCAGAGAAATGCCAGAGCTGCATTCCACTCCGGCGGGCGGGCTGACGGCCGAGCAGCAGCGGGCAACTCGGAGAATATGCGGGGATGCTAATCTCCCTCCCGGCGGATCCTGTGGGGGGAGATAAGAGGGAGAGGGAGGATGATGATCATGGGCTCAGATGTTTCTAAAATGGTGCGTCATGGCGTACTCTAGTCCAGCCAGCTTTCGACGAGAGTGTGCAGGCACCTCATGTACGTTGGTGGAAGATGCCGTCCCTGAGGATGGATTTGTAAACTTGATAGAGTGGGAACGTTTCTGGAGTGCAGAGCAGATGGGGACGCGAGGTGCATGTCTTGGGCTGAGACGCCAACCTCGAGGCACAAACTGGGGGCGGTGGCGTGCGTCCATGTTCAAAGCGTCTCTTCTCTCCAAGGCCAAGGCCCGGCCAGGCCAGGTCAGGGCCACACGAGTGCATGCGGCGTGGTTGAAACTGGGGCTCTGTTTGGCCGGCTGCAGACGACAAGAGGTTGCTTACCTGCAAGGCAAGGTACTCAACAGCAGAGTCAATCCTCAGCTATAGGAATGTGGGCTTGGTGTTTCTTTTGGTCTGAGGTAGATGGACGGGGGAGCCGCACCAACGACGCAAGAGCACGAGGGAGACAAGAATGCAGCCAGAGTTTCCAGTGCCTCGTCCCTGGAAACTTGTTCTTCAGAATGGCGAATCCACCACGCCACGGGCTTGTCGTTGGCTTTCTTGTCTAAACTGTCTGAGACTGGCGAGGGAAACGGAACGGAACGGAACATGACGGATCGATGATGTGAAACTCTTCAACGGCGGCGAGGCGTCGACGGCCGAGACACTGCTGCCCCTGGGATAATCAATTCTGAATTCCGTTAGCCGCAGTTGCCAAATCAAGCACCCATCAGGCGACTTTTGGGCAGGCCTGACAGAAAGCGCCATGGGCTAGGCCCAGATGGATGGGCGGATGCTGGCCTCGGGGCGCCGCGGAGGCTGAGGCTTGGGGATGTCTTCACGTCAAACGAGCCCGATCCACACAAGTTGACGACCCCGGAAAGCGGGCCAGCCCTACCGCTTGCCGGTCTTGGATCGTTCATTGTCTTTGTCTGCTTGATCGAGCTTGAGCCTGAGTTTGAGCCCGCAGTGCCCGCTTGTCTGCCCGTCTGTCCGTGCCTGGTCCGTCTCCTTATCCACGAACGACTGCCGAGGCAGAGTAAATCAATTACGCATTCCAATCTTCCCCGTACAGCAAGCAGCTTTGGCGACTCGGGTCCGGAGCCGCGATAGGCACGCTTCCCGGGGTCACGTCATCCCTTGTTCCTGGGAGGAAAAGGCAAAAAAGATGGAGATGAAGAGAGACAGAGTTGACAGAGACGGTGGATATGCTGATCAGGGCCGTTGCAGAATAGAGCTCCGAAGGCCGAGGGAAGCGCCGCGCACTGTGCCAGGATCCATTGGCCAGTGAGTCTTGGTCGGGCACTTTTACTATCGGTGTTTGTATTAGGTAGGTAGTAGCATACGGGAGCACGCCTGATCTTGGCCCGCCTCGGTGGACGGACGATGATGGATGGCGTCCAGGGTTGTGTGTGCTCTGTGCTCTGGTCTGGGAGGGGCCGAGGATCTTTTAATCGAACTGATCGCCGGGATCCTGGGTCAATGGGAGAATGCCATCTTATGCAGCGTCGTAGCAGTTGTACGTGGTCGTAGTAGTGGTGAGCAGGCTAGCCCAGGCTAAGTGTCTTGTCCGTATAAAGTGCCCACACGGAATGCCTAGGTGCCGGCCATTGTGAAAAATGAACCAGACAGGAACGCACAGCCAGTGTCACGGCGAGGGCTAGTGGCCTCGTATTTCCCATCATGGGCCGTGATTCGATCGGACGGGAAGAGGTCGAGATAGAAGGCTTCGCTAGTCTCGTGCAGACTTGACAACCTCCAAACCTCCACTTCGCTTGGCAGATAACAGCAGCACAACTCAAAACCCGTCGGCGGCCGGGGATAACAACTCACCTGCAGCCGATCTCATCTAATTGTTTTAGCCTGTCGTTTCAACGCATCAGGTGACCTCCTACTGCCGATTGCCACAGTCGGGGGTGGTGGTGGAGGGTGGGTTTGGCTTCGGCAGTTCGTCGTTGACTCTTGCAGCTCGCTCTGTAATTACCTAGGTAGGTATTTTTCCACAACTCAACTCCTTCAACCACCTGTCCTCGAAATGAGCCCCGGCAGCGCGGACGCACTACGTACGCAGAAACGCCCCGATGATCCATTGGTGACCCATGCGCTGAGGTGATCAGTCGAGCCAAGGTCCCATCGCCGACGCCATCCAAGCCGCAACGACTCAGGCACGGGCTAAACACGGTGCACTAGGCCCTTGGCATACAGTGTCGAGACCGGGTAGCTTTTGCTCCAGGGCTCCAGGGCTCCGGCCGGGGGGCTCCAGCTAAGCTTCCATCCTCTGTTCCCCCCTGGCAGCGGTCTCCCCCCCCACCAGGGCGACCCCCCCAAAACGGTCGCCCACCCTCCCTGCAAGGCCCTGTAACGCCCCAGCCTCCCAAAACAAGACACCTCCATCCAACACGCCTCGTGGCTTGCTGGTTGCATCACGACGACGGGGACGGCTTCCTACGTCCCGCTTCCCGCTCTCTCGCTTCAATCGCGAACCAACTCTCCCCGTCCTGAGGTGGTTGACTAGCAGAGACAGCCTGTGGCCGCCCTCATCGTCAGTCCTGATCGTTCCAGACTCTGCCTCTGGCTGGCCCGAGGCGGAAAGTTGGTTCATCCCCGAAAACCGCTGCTACAGCTGCTCCTCCTCCTCCTGTTGCTAGGTACCGTCGACCGTTGAAGCGGGGGCCTGGCTACAGCAGATCCATTCTCTCGCATCTGGATCCTTCTGCTTTGGTCTTCAAGAGGAACAAAAAAGCAATTCTCGTCCACTTCTTCTCTCCGTCCTTCTCTCATCGCATCCATCACTCACTCACACACACACCGAGGCACACGCGCGCACACGACTCCCACTGACGACGGATCAGCAACTGAACTGTCACAAACTTGGCTGTCTCATCGGTGTCATCACGCCGCCCCCTTGTCCTCCCCTCCACTACCCAGCCTGGGTTCCACCATAAACCCGCTGTCGTCTGTTTAGCCCCCGCCGTGTAAGGCGAAGCAAACATATCCATTCCCATCATCGTCGTCTCTTTTCTCTTGGGCTCGACTTGTTCTTGAAGAACCCCGTTGCCCTTGCCCTTCTCCTCCTTCTCTTCTCTACTGTCGCTCTCCTGGGAATATCTTCAACTCAACACCTAGATACCAAGTCAATCTAGCGCTCCTAACTCAGAGCCACTGACGAGTTAGCGCTTGGGACGACTCGTTATCCTTCGTCTCTGATAGCCAAAGTTATCGTTCGCTTCTCTGGTCTAGGCCGGACTCGACTTGTTCTTCCCCGGTCCTCGTTGGCGCTGACGACGACGACGACGATCAACCGGGACGTGCTTCAACTGTCAAATATTGACCTCCCTGCTCGCTTCCACAGTATCATTCTCTCCATCCTTGGCCCAACGCACGGCTGGCCGTCTGTTCTGTTGGGGACTTCGCTCTCTTTGACCCCCCGTATGCAACCTCGCGTCTTCGTACGCCCATCACCGTGGTCCTCGTCTACTCTGTCCTCCCAGGAGGCCGTTGGACAGCCAGTCTTTTCTCAGTAACCCTCCTCGAACCCTCCTCTCCTCCACCGCCAACTCTTCCTCTTCCAGCAATCTCTTCCACCTTCATCGTGACCTCCTTTATCGGCTGCTCCTTGCATCTCATCACCATCCGTCGCCATGGTCTACTGTGGGAAGCCCTCGAGGGGCTGCCAGATGTGTAGGGCCCGCAGAATCAAGGTATGTTGGTCTTTGGTGGCTGCTCAACAGATAATGCTTGCTTGATTGAGCACTCCTAACCTCCTCTTCTGAGAGGCTCCTGTGATGCACCTGCTCATTCCTCGCAGTGCGATGAGACGAAGCCGACTTGCAACCAGTGCGCCAAATCGAGAAGACAATGTCCGGGCTACAAGGACGAATTCGATCTCGTCTTCCGCAACGAGACACAGGCCACCGAGAGGAGAGCGCGGAAAGCTAACAAGAAAGCGATGGCTCAGAAGCAGGAAAAGACAACTGGCTCCCAGGTCGTTGCTAAAGCATCATCATCCAACAAACGATCCCCAGATCTGTCCATCCTGTCGGCCCTCCAGCTCCCCGTGGACCAGCAGGCTACGTGCCACTTCTTGTCCAACTATGTGCTTCTTCCCTCCTACGACAGTACTCGAGGGTGGATGGAATTCGTCGTTCCCCTACTCAAATCCGAGAAACCCGCTCCGCACTTTAAACACGCCTTTGACGCTTGCGCCGTTGCGTCCCTCGGCAATCGCGTAGGACCTGGAAGTGACTTCGAGAATCAAGCACTGGGTCACTATACCAAGGCCCTCTCCGCCACCTTCACCGCTCTGAAGGACCCAGAGCTCTGCAAGGACGATTCCACATTGGCCGCCGTTCTCATGCTGGGTCTATTCGAGAACATCACTGCCAAGCAGCTGGGCATGCTAGCTTGGGGCTCACATATCGAGGGAGCTATTCAACTGGTCAAGGCCAGGGACAAGAAGCAGTCACGAACGAGGACGGGCCTGGCACTTTTTGTGGCCACCAGGACGCAAATGGTATGTGAATCCCACTCCTAAAATGACCGTAAATCTCTAATTGTCCCACTAGATCATCCATACCTTGAGCACAGGCAAGGCTCCCATCATGGGCGTCGAGTGGTGGATCACAGATGGCATCAAGAATCGTTACGGAGCCGAGTGCCAGCGGCTTAATATCCGCACAGCAGAGCTCCGGGCCGAGGTCAACCGCCTGATGACAACCCTTACCCGGAGCCCCGAAAACATTGAGCTGCTGCTCGACATGATCCGACGTTGCCAGACTGTCGATCAGCAACATGTCACCTGGGTGAAGGAACTGCCCGAGTACTTCCGCTACAAGGCTGCAGCTTGGGAGGACCATGTCCCCAATGGCAACTACGCCCTAGCAGAGGTTTTCCCAGGGCGAGTAGACGCGTACCAAGACCTGTGGGTCGTCAGCGTCTGGAACCTTATGCGATGTTCCCGCATCATCCTGGCATCGTTGATTGTGCGATGTGCTGCCTGGGTGTGCTCCCCCGTTGATTACCGAACAACGCCCGAGTATGCGACAGCAGCCCGGACGTGCGTCGACATGATCACGGACATAATCTCTTCAGTCCCCTATCAGCTTGGCTGGTTCTCAAAGCGCAAGGAACTTCTAGAACGGGCCAATCTGTCCGCGTTTGGATGTGGAGAGGAGGATGCGCTCAAGGGATTGCCCGGATATTTCCTTACATGGCCCCTGACATGCGTCCAGGGTCAGGACTACACCACCGACGCCCAGAGAGCATGGGTCAAGGGTCGACTCCAGTTCATTGGTACTCAGCTCGGCGTAAGATATGCCAACGTTCTCAATCAGGTAAGGAGATCCCTGTCGATCACTTTTTTAAACTCAACTCGCTTTTCTTTTTATACTTATTTTTCTTTTTCGCTTTAACCCCCTTCCTCTTTTCTCCTTCAACTTTCTTATTCTTGTTCCTTTTTTCCTGTTTGAACTTCAGGGCTGACAATGCGCCAACCTAGCTCAACCTCCGGGTTCCTTCGATGCTCATCCGGCGGGATGGCCTAATGGCTAACCCGTACCCCATGGCCCACAACTTTGAGAAGTTGCTGTCTGCAAGGGCGGCCCCACCGACGGCGGGATATTCCATGAATCCCATCCAGCAGCGGGAAGCGATGCACAAGGCGCAGGTCGAGCGGCAGAAGGATGAGCTACTCTTCAAGGTCATGGGGACGTCGGGCCAGCTCGACGAAAAGACGGCTGATGGGTTCCTGCATCTGAAAAGCGGTGCAGCCGCGCCACGTCAACAATAGCTCGGGCAGGGGTGTAATCCTTGGCGACCTGGGGATTCGTCCATCGAGGTTCGAGATTACCTAGTTCGAGGTTGACCGAGAAACTCACACTGTGATCGACACCTCTTGCAAGTGGTTAATGCCAGGGGAGGGAGTTTGACAGTTATGACAGCCGTGGGCCGTCATTGACATGTACCCACACACGCAGTTGAAACAATACTGTGCCGGTCTTGTGCTATATCCGTTCAGATTCTCATCAACGGAATCAGGCAGGATTTTGGGAAAGGGATGTAAAACATTAATCATAAGAGTGAAGTAAGGTTCTACTTATTTTATGATTATTTATGACTTATTATCTTAATACTTCTTGGTTAGGATTTAGGCCAGGGGAGAGGCTTTGTTAGTGCATGACTGGCCTGATTCTTCAATCGTGCTGCATAATGCTGGCATAGAGCCGAGTGTGCATCGGGACTTGTCTGGCCTACTAAAGAGAGGAATTGAATAGGAAGCAGGAGTGAGGAGCTCCAGCAGGACAGCGTTATCATGCCAATGGGACGCTGTCCATTTGGCGTTCAAAAACCTTTTCCACTTCTTCAGATTCGAAGCGATTCACAAATTCCGGGACATTAGACATGGATAAATGTATGCCTGGCATAGGCTGAAGGTGGGCTGGTTGGCGAGTATACATCGTGCATAAGTACACATATATTTCGTCAGATTATGACTGTGAAATACACCATTTATCGATTCTGGCAGGGTCATCATGACACTTGTTGGAAAGAAAGTTCAAAGCTCCAGGCCAAAGGTCGCGACTCGATGTGCCGAATGCAGCTATTCCCAATCGCAATAGTCGTATTAGCCTGCCTCGGACCCCAGTCAACCCCTCGTGTCAAACGAAACCCAAATTCGATAATTTGGCGTAGTAGAGCCGTTAATCGTCAGCGAGCCGTCCTTGGCGCCGAGAATCGGTGGTCGTTGTCTCAAAGCAAAGTTCTGTAATTTTGTGGGATATCCGAGTCGTCGGCGGAAATAAAATAGTCGTCATCAAGATTCGACACTCTCACTTCTGCTTACTGTCATGATGTCAGTCAAAGCTCAAAAGCAGACCCTTGATACTTTCATGCGCAAAAGCTCATGGTTTGTTTGCCTGCATGTGTTTCCCCCACAGAGCAGATCTCCCAGCTTTGACGTACCTCTTTTCCTTCTCCCCATCCTTGCCCAGGTTCCACGCCTTGACGACCCAGCTCTGAGTCGCATCGACATAATTTTCGGTCTTCATCTGCTTCACGCCGACCTTGACGCCATCCTTTGTGAAAACGACGTTCTTCTTGCCCATGCGCTCCGAAGCGGCGTCCGACATCTTGGCGACGCTGAGGTAGACCTGGTAGCCGACCCAACCGCCAACGCCTAGCAGGGCGAAGACAATGATGAGGGGCAGGACCTGGCTGCGGTGGACAAGTTAGGGCTGACGCAGGGGAGAGACAGACAGGAGGACGAGGTGGCGTACCTGAGAGTTGAGGGCTGCTTGGCCATGATTTCTGGTGTTGGTCAAAGAGGGCGCTGCTGTGTGGAATGCACTCTGACTGGTTGCTCGTTTATCGTCGCAAGGTGGTCGCGCGCAAGCGATCGCCGAGGAGGTAAGAGAGAATGGAAGCGGAGTCGTTGAACGAGACGAAGAGGAAGCGAGAAGAACAAGTCGTCGCAGCGATCAACGCGGGGGAGGACGACAGAAAGGTTAGAAGATGAAAGGGAAAGAAGACGAAGAGAGGCCGCCGAAAGGGGTTGCGCAAGAGGTGAAGAAAAAAGTCGAAGGGGAGCTGAATGGGAATGAGCATGTGGTCCTGGGAGGTAATGTACCTGTTCGCGAACTTGGGGTCCTGCAGAGGGACAGGGGGGGCCCCTCAGCCGCTAACCCACCTGTAACCTTAGTGGGCGATGCCGCTAGAACGTAGGGGGTAACGGCCCTGTTGATTTGGAGGATGTTTGGTGGAGGTGTGGGCGAGGGAGACAGAATTATCGAGACACTTACGAGAGAGTAGAGGTGGGAAGATGAGTTGCAAGGGGGTATGAGAGATGCAGTAGGATAATAGTATTTGGTGAAGGTATAGGTCTGTTGCCGCTGCTCAACTAGAGCCTAGAAGACTGCAAGAATGACCTCACCGAACACCTAAAATATATCACTCTACCTATACAAACATTCAACGCAGATCTCAACAACCGTGTTTCCTTCACCCTCCCCTATAGATGCCGGCTTAGCCACTCGGGCCGGTGCGACAGGTGCCGTGCCACCCATGCAGCAAATGGAGGCTGTGCAGCGCAGCCAGAGTACGATGCTGGAAGCTGATTGAGCCTGCCCGAGATGGGATGAGATGAAACCTAATCATGTCGACGAATGCGGAAATGTCTTGGTTCAAGTTTTCGCTTATCGCTTACTCTCGTCCCACATGGCAGAGTCCATCTCCAACGGTGGCACTTGTGTTTACATACGTAGAAAGAAAAGGTCCCTTTGGGAAAGGTTCCAAGGGGACGGGACTTTGGTGGCTGCAGGCATTTTGTTTCATGGCCATCTCGGACAGTCCGGGTGCAGCAGTGGCTGTGTCTGTGCATGCTGCATGCCATCCATATAAATGGAGCAGCCCGGCAACAGTACTTTGGGATTGCGCGATGCAAACTGCCTGACAGTCTCCTAACTTTCGGTACGAGCCAGCAATGAACCTGCTAAAAGTCGAGCTATCCAGAACGTCATTACGACTAGAGGCCCAGTTCAGCACGCGCTATCTGGCGCTATCATTGTACGGGACGAACTCCCTCCCGCAGCAACTAGACTGTCGAGCATGAGAAGCAAGCAGCTGGGTAGACTATCAACTACCTCGCGAAAATTTTAAACATCATTCTTCCGGATTAGCAATGACTATAAAGTAGGTGCTCGCTACGCCATGGTGTCCTTGGTACTCGGCATGGGGACGTGGTGATGGACACTTATCCCACAGCATAAACCTTCTCATGTCAAATGAGACCAACTACTCCTAATACCAACTCAATATTTAACTACTTGCATGGGTAATTGTTAGAAGTCGTTATCAACCTTATTTAAGCTGCAACCAGTATACTGCAGCATGAAAGGCTATCCTGAGCGGCATCAGTCAAGGTTTTGGGACGAATATAAAGAACACACGTAGTCCTTCCAAGTGGCCGAGTAATTGTTGCGCTTCTCTTCATTGAAAATTTTCTTCCCCTTCCATCATGATGGGAATCCTTGTCCATCTCATCAACCTCCTTGTTCGCGTTTTCCAATATTTTCGGCTCAGACCTCGACCACTCGACGGCGACAAGGTCATCAAAAGACTGCCCTCGGAGGTGATTATCGAAATCTGTGATCACCTCATATCAGTCGATAAAGTGGCATTCGCCCTCATCTGCCGACATGTATATGATGTCTGCAAACTAAGGCCGGCTCTCGTGGCCTTCCAGCTTGAAGGGTCAAAGAAATTCCAGCTGCTTCAGCGTCTTGAACGAGATGGTGTCGCCATCGAGGAAATTCTTTGTTCCCTTTGCCAGAAGTTTCATCTCCCTTGTATCATCGGAGTTGAGGATGCTCGAGAGCGAGCGCGTGCTTGTTCAAATTTCGCCGACGGGAACAGGTACCTAATCGCAATTCATGCCTACCCTTTCACGGTGGATTTCGACATGGTTGCCGCAGTAACTCGAAGCCATCGGCACCAGAATGAGGTCTACGGCACCGACCTGATGAGAGTAAGCATTGATTTTCTCTCTACAGATGGATATGCTCGAGTCAAATGCTATTTCAGTGCCTATATTCAACGTGGCCGTCTGATTGCCAAGGTCGAACAAGAACTGCACCCCGGCCGCAAAAGGAATACCGCTCTGGAGGGTGTACCTGAGCTGCTCAAGCTTTTCGAGCAGAATGAACCTCTCAGGCAGTGCTGTGAACACTGCTCATGGTTAAATCTGAGTCTGTCCAAGTTCGCCTTCAGGCCAAATAAAGGAAACTACGATATGCACGAGTGTTTTTGGACCCAAGGAAAGTCGTTTTGGAACAAAGACCAGCCATTCTTTGGACTGAGCCTGACCAAGTGCGTCCTGAGGCTCAGGCTCAGGCTCGCGCTCTGTTGGACCGATATCTGTCGACAATGCGGGACCGAGATGAAGCTTAGTTATCGCGATGAAAAGTATGACGACACAACCGTGGCAACTCTGACCTCGTGGCGAGACCTCGGCTACGGTCTTGACGTTCATGATCCCGCTTGGAAGAGGCACAGTCGCCTTCCTCTTTCGCAGCAATAGTAAGGGCGCAGTGCGGTTCCTACCATAAGGGTTTATCGCATATTTGAGCAAGCACCTAGGTGCCTATGGATGCTAGCCGCTGGCTGTAAGGTCTGGATGCTCTTGAGCCTTGATGACGATCTTGGACAGAGGGCAGGTACTCCATGTTGTTGGCTTTTGTTTTGGGTAGGGGCGAGTACAGGTGACGTGTCTACTCAAGTTGAGGCCTGAGATCCAACCCTGCCTTCCTACATTTGCCTCTCCATTCTTGTCAGCTTCCCTAGGTCACTTGCATTTCTGCTCTCCCTCCTGCTTCTCCCGCATCTACCTTGTGTTGAACCCCCTCCCCACCCATCATGTTTTTTGTCTTCTATCCAATATAGTCTCACCGAAGCCGAAGCCAACTTATATGGATCCAATCGCGAGTCACGGCCACCTCTCTCCTCGCTACTGTCCGATGGCGACCCATCAGCCCCGTACTATGAGGTGCAAACCAATGTTTCCTTCCGTTGCTGACATAGTGCTACCGCGGCTCCCTCCAGCCCACCAATACTGGGAGACTTTTGCAGGCACGATCGCCTCCTAGTGGCTTTATCTAGGTAGAGATGGTGGGGGTTACGACATCCCTCAGTAAAGGACACGATGCTCTCTTTGCTTCAGTTGATTTGATGCTTTTGTTGTGACTTGTTCAACACTTGTGCTACCGTGTCTTCCTATAGTGAGATACGAGATCGTATGAAACTTGACTCATAGTCGGCGAGCTCCAAGTGTCATCCGCCGCTGTCCAACTGTCCTGGGACTTACACTCGAGACGAGATGAAGCTTGGGCCATGCCAATGTCCTCGACAGCTGACTATCGGACTGCTTGAATGGATGGACTTCCATCATATGGGGAAGCAGCGTGAGCTTACATACACTGAGTTCCTGATCAATCGTCTAACGTTGGGGTTGAAGTGTTGCAGGAATATCCTTCGCGATTGCAACAAGTCCAGTTAAGATTAGCAGAAATTAGGACACGTGTCGCCAAAATACAATGACATATTTGCGAATCACTACCTAGACTAGAGGCTAAGAATACCTTCGTGTAGAATAGATCAAGTTGCGACAAGAAGTAGCGACAAGAAGTAGCGATGCTTCTTCTCCCCCACGTTTGACGTTCGGGGTTGTCAGAGACTCCGGCTTGTGCTTCTGTGGCTGTGCTTGCTTAAGCTCAACAGCCACACATGAGCTCAACTTTAGCTAAGCTTCAACTTAGCATTGTCTCAACTCTTAGATATCCTTGCCTTAATCATATTCCTATGCTTATGATGGCGCATCCAAGACCATATCCTAAAGATTATACGACGATTAGAGAATGACTCATTCCAGCACATGTGGTATTGTTGTCCTTTGGCATGCTGGCTGTGGCATCTGATAGTGTGGCTCAGGCACCAACGACCTACCTAGACGACGGCGGCCCCTCCTTTTGGCAGGTTTTCTTGGCTTCTGTGGCGGTGTCGGCCAATCCCCAAAGAGGCCAGAACTACCTATCCCAGCTCTGAGCTCATCACTTGTCAACCTTCTATCTCCATCCCAGTCTGCACTTCCCTCGACTGGGACTTTGGATCCTTCACCTCCAGCTCCATCCGTCGCCCTTTCTCCTCGCAGACACGCGCCTGCCTCCCCCGCAGCGCCTTGCCCGACACTCGACCGATTGACCGATCGCTTCCTTCCCTACCTCGGGTGCGTCGCAGCTCCCTTCACTCAACATGTCGATGCCCCCTCCCGGCGATGGCTTCGGCGGCTACGCGGGCCAGCAATACGGCACGTATGCCGCCGAAGACCAGCAGCCTCAGGCATATGAAGAGCAGGCCGACGCCCAGCAGCAGCAGCCGCAGGAGCAAGCCCACCACAAGAAGAAGAAGCGAGGATATGCGGCTCAGGCCTTCGAGGTCGGCACTGGCGCCAACGCAGGAACGGGTGTGCAGTCCCAGGGCGCTCCTCCCCAACAGTACGGCGCCGGGGCCGCTCCTGCCCAAACTGTTCCTGGCTACGGAGGTTATCAAGCCGAGCCCCAGGCCGCTCCTTCCCAAGGGTATCAGTATCCTCAGGGTTACGGCGCACAGCAGCCCGCCCCTCAAACTCCTCAGTACGGTTACCAAGGTCCCGATCAAGGCTACCCAGCGCCCGGTGCTCCTCAGCCTGCGCCAGGCGTCGGTGGCATCACTCAGGGCATGGGCAACATGAATATCGCCGGCCAGGCCCAACAACCTCAGGGCGCCCAGCAGGCTCGTCCAGCTGTTCTGAACCAGCTCTACCCTACAGATCTCCTCAGCCAGCCCTTCAATGTCTCGGAGCTTGACCTCCCCCCGCCCCCGATCATTCTCCCCCCCAATGTAAGTCGACCAACTGTTTAACCGAGTCAAGAGAATCAATCTCTAACCATGTGTCCTAGACGAGCGTGACCCCATCTCCCAACGCCAATTGCCCCCCGCGATACTTTCGATCTACGCTCAATGCTGTTCCTACCACTCACTCCCTCCTCAAGAAGTCCAAGTTGCCCCTTGCGCTTGTGATCCAGCCTTATGGCTCGCTCCACGACGACGAGGATCCCGTGCCTATTGTGCAGGACCAGGTCATCTCGCGATGCCGGCGATGCAGGACCTATATCAACCCCTACGTCACCTTTTTGGACCAGGGCCACCGCTGGAGGTGTAACATGTGCAACCTTACCAATGACGTCCCCCAGGCTTTCGACTGGGACGCTGCTGCTCAGCAGAGCGTTGATCGCTGGCAACGACCCGAGCTGAACCATGCTGTCGTTGAGTTCGTCGCACCTCAGGAGTACATGGTTCGCCCGCCCCAGCCTCTCATCTACCTGTTCTGCTTCGACGTCAGCTATGCTGCTGTATCAACCGGTCTCTTGGCCACCGCGGCTCGGACTATTTTGGACAGTCTTAACAGGATACCAAATGCTGACCGACGCACGCGCCTGGGTTTCTTGGCTGTTGATTCCAGCCTGCACTACTTCTCGGTTCCTAAGGACTCTGATGAGAATGGCGAGCCCAATATGCTGGTTGTTAGCGATCTCGATGAGCCTTTCCTGCCCATTCCAACCGATCTCCTGGTTCCCTTGACAGAGAGTCGCCAGAGCGTCGAGAAGTTCTTGCAGAAGCTGCCTGACATGTTCCAGAACAATCAGAGCAACGGTTCGTGCATGGGATCAGCTCTTCGCGCTGCTCACAAGCTCATCTCCACCCTTGGTGGCAAGATTGTTGTCTTGACTGCTTCCCTGCCCAACATGGGCGTTGGCAAGCTCGAGATGCGAGAGGACAAGAAGTTGTTGGGCACGTCTAAGGAGGGCGGTCTCCTACAGACGGCCAACAGTTTCTATAAGAGCTTCGCTGTGGAGTGCTCAAAGAGCCAGGTGTCTATCGACATGTTCCTTTTCTCGTCCCAGTACCAGGATGTCGCTTCTCTTAGCAACCTCCCCCGATACACTGGTGGTCAGACGTGGTTCTACCCCGGTTGGCACGCGTCGCGACCCGAGGATGCTCTCAAGTTTGCCTCCGAGTTTAGCGACTACCTGTCATCCGAAATTGGACTGGAGGCGGTTCTGCGAGTGCGTGCCACAAGCGGCTTGCGTATGAACACCTTCTACGGCAACTTTTTCAACCGAAGCTCTGATCTCTGTGCTTTCCCTGCCTTCCCCCGCGACCAGTGCTACGTGGTTGAGGTGGCGATTGATGAGAACCTTACCAAGAATGTCATCTGTCTCCAGGCTGCGGTGCTGCACACGACCTGCAACGGCGAGCGCCGCATCCGTGTCATGACACTGGCTCTCCCTACAACGACAAACTTGTCTGACATGTACGCCTCGGCTGACCAGTGCGCCATTACCACTTACTTCAGCCACAAAGCTGTTGAGCGAACACTGTCGAGCGGCCTTGACGCTGCCCGGGATGCCCTGCAGAGCAAGGTCACCGAGCTCCTGCAGACATTCAAAAAGGAGCTTGCGGGTGGCAGCATGGGCGGAGGTCTGCAATTCCCTGCCAACCTACGCGGTCTCCCTCTTCTGTTCTTGGGCTTGATCAAGAACGTGGGTCTTCGCAAGTCATCCCAGATTCCCTCCGACATCAGATCCGCGGCGCTCTGCCTTCTGTCAACGCTTCCTGTACCTCTCCTGATGCGATATATCTACCCCCGACTATACTCACTGCACGACATGCCAGAAAATGCGGGAACGCCCGACGACGAGACGGGCCAGATCGTGCTCCCGCCCGCGTTGAACCTTTCGTCAGAACGGCTCGTGCCCTACGGTCTGTACCTGATCGACGACGGACAGACTCAGTTCTTGTGGATCGGCCGGGACGCGGTGCCACAGCTGGTGCAGGATGTGTTTGGAGTGGAAGACCGGAGCCAGCTCCAGGTCGGCAAGGGCCGGGTACCGGAGCTGGACGGGGATTTCAACGAGCGCGTGCGGGCCGTGGTTCAGAAGAGCCGGGATTACAAGTCGCTAGGCGTCGGCAGCATCACATTGCCCCACCTCTACATCGTGCGGGAGGATGGAGAACCTAGTCTGAAGTTGTGGGCTCAGACTCTGCTTGTGGAGGACCGAGCCGATCAGGGAGTCAGCGCAGCTCAATGGCTGGGTATGTTGCGAGAAAAGGTGAGTTGACTACGATGATGAACTCGTCAACGCAGATCTGAATGCTAACCATGAGACGATATAGGTTGTTCAGTAAATCGAATGGGTCAAAATCATACCCTTGTAGACAGGCAGATGGATTGGAGCAGTCCTTGTAATATCGAAATGAGGTGGGATTCAATGATGGAAAGCTGGAGTCGGGGTACTGGGGCTGTGACCGGCTGTTTGAGCAACAGAGAGGTGAGGGGACGAATGATGTCTATTAGAGAGAATGGATTCTTTTGCGAACAGAAACACACAGCAAGCGTGATGATCCATTGGAGGCCACCCAAGCTGCAACAGCCCAGTCATGTCATTAGTACATAGCGCACATGATGATGGGGCTCGACACGAGGTTCAGAGACGGGATTACGACACGAGACAGGCAAAGTTGGCTCAAGCACTTGAGGCATGTGCTCTGAACCATGATGCAGAGGCCAAGAAAGGCGATAGCCAACCAAGAGGACAAGACTGGAATGCAGAACGATGCAGAGTATTTTTAGATATGCAGCATTCCAAGAAAGATAGCTCGATGACCGAATTGCTGGGCCAAACCGTGGCCGAGGATGGAGACCCGCAGCTAGGAAGCTCCCCGTGAATTCTGATACAGGCACCAGACACCAGAGCGTGGAGCCCCTGTCGCATGGGAAAGGGTACGAAGAGATACAAGTGACCGACGATCCAATGATGAAACGCGGCCGCCTTGGTGGGTGTGAAACACACGCGCCTAGGGAGCTGAGGGAGCCAATTGCGGTCCAGATTAGGCGCCGGGGCTTCTGGCAGATTTATTTTGGGACCGACTAAGAAGCGTAGGACTTGTGTGAATGTTGTGCGTCTGAAAGGGTCGAACCACCTGAGATGGGCATGATGGATGATGATGGGTGAACGGGCAGCATGAGGTCGTGGACGGCTCAAACAGCCGCGAGCAAAGGCGAGATATGGGCCCTGACTGGAGGGTCTCGATACCCTGGTGGCATGTTTCGCTTCCCAGTCAGATGGTGAAACGCATGAAGAAGTCTCGCCGCCGTTAGTCGTTAGTAGGGGGGGGGGGAGGAGAGGAGAGCTATTAGCGGAGGGCTCTTTGTCCGACCGGGATGGCTACCGTTGCTGCTCCACCAAAAACCGGGCAGTGCAGAGCCAGGAATGGGTTCTGGGGCTCCATATCGAGGAAAGATGCCGTGCTTTGGCATGTTTCGACCTGTTGCGGCCTTCTTATTAGCTATAGCTCGGTTCGAGGTTGCTGGGAAGAACAGCCATGTGCAGGCAAAGCCAGGGATCGTAGCCGCCCGGTTGGGAGGTTGGCAGTTCTGGCAGAAGTCTTGGCGTTAATGTGCACAAGGGATTTTGATGTCATATTGGAGACTTGCTAAGGTGCCGTCTCAGAAAGGTGTCGTGTTGATGCTATCTTTGTTTCTGGGGGCTGGTGCAGGCAAGTCAGAGGTGCAGTTTGAAACGGTGAGCGGCGCCACACCTCTAGCTAAAACGGCGCCCCTGGAGGTTTCTGAGGAACCAATGGGTACTTTCAGGCGGGCGTCTACTTGGCCGCTACCTCGACTCCTGCACTGATGCGGCCAGTGAGAAGGTAGCCCAAAGTACTGCCTGCAGCCCACCCTCACACGCGCATGCGGGCAAGCTCTCTTTTGCTGTCCGTCCCGCCCGCTGCCGTCCCCAAACTTTGGCTGCCTTCAACCTCCCCCTCCCCCGCCGCGCCTCTTCCCCTTCCTTCACTCTCCCCTCCACCTAAGCTTGAAGGGCATTACTATTGTCTCCTTGTGGCCCTGCAATATCCGAACGCGCGACGGCAGCGACTATTTGCATTCCATTCCCCTCTGTCTTTGCCTGTTCCAGGTCCGACCTGCTGCTTCATCCAGGCCAGGGTCCTTGTGCTATCGTGAGCCTCAGAGAGGTACGTGCTGGCTTTCTTACTACCCCTCCTGACGATCATTGCACCCAGCATCCGGCCGGTCTAGGCGGCCAGAGACCAGAGACCAGAACCGGAGCCAGACAGCCACCGCCTTCGCCGAAAGGGTCCGTCAGCTTCTCCAAGCCAAAGGGTTTGTTTCGTCGTGAGATCCGAGCTCTCCCTGTCTCGACATCTTGGCGTTCGCTGTCCTTGTTCACCTTCTCTTGGACATCGCAAGCGGCGCAAAGGCGGCTTTGCCTCTCTGTCTCTGGCTTGTTGGTGCTACTGCTGGGGCGTATCCTCTCCAGAAGCCACCGCCCGATCAGCCTAGCCATCACTCAACCCAACAGGCTGACCCTCCACCCCGCCGCGACCAACAAGTGGTTGTCGCCTCTTAGCCGCCCAGCTCTGGCTTCATCACATCTGGCAATTCTTCAGTCATAAGGCCAAGCACGAGATAGAAAGTGGATAGATCAGATGACGGGAAGTCCCGTTCACTAATCGTCCTCATATTGCCTCTCTCTCCCTCCAGGCTTGTTTCGCTTTTTCAACTCTCCTACCACGTCCCGTCACATCGTGATCCGTCCTGACTCGTCTCGACTTGTCTCTGTTTTACCCTTCTACCACTAGTCGCTTACTCTGGGCCTTGCCGAAAATTCCTTGTCGTCGCTCGTTCCTTGACACTGACATTTCTGGGCGTTTGCTCACAGACCAGCTATATCTTAGCGACCAGATTCGGAGCCATTCTCCGTAGCAACTAAAAGCCCGTGTAGCGATCCCCTACCTATACTCACCGTTCGCGACGGCGAACCGACTGAAACCTGGGCCATCGCCACGACGCTAGCTGTCTACGGCGCTTGACCACCCCCGTTTGTGCCCCGCGCCGCCGCGGCCTATTTGAAGAAGCACGGCCCGAGCGGAGCTGAATCCCACGTTTGTTACTTCGCTTGACCACTGCGCCGTTGCGACCCTACCTTGCTGCGAGCATCGTCGACGATTTCTCCTCAGCACTCTTCCTTTCGCGCATTTCGTGGATATAAACCGACGACAGCCAGCCTGACAGGTTTGTGGCTCGGCTTCTTCCCGACAACTTGACTTTGCGAGAGTACTGGGTGGAGCTCAGTACCCAACCCCTCAAATCCTCCTTGATTAGAGCGAGAACAAAGGAGACACTGGCTGGTCCTTTTCTTTGACTCTTGGCCTTAATAACTTGACGACCCCCGACCTGACGACCGCGCAAACCCATCGCGACGTTCACCCAGAAGACTATTATCCCTAGGTCATCCTTAGACGACAGTTCTTCACACCATGTCTCGATCGAACCCTCCCAACCCTGCGGGGTCCCGCAAGATTTCGTTCAACGTTAGTGAGCAATATGATATCCAGGATGTAGTAGGAGAGGGCGCGTACGGCGTGGTTTGGTATGTCTTCCATGGTTCTCGTAACCAGTCGCGTGACGGTTTTGTGCTCACAACTCGACAGCTCCGCCATTCACAAGCCATCTAGCCAAAAGGTGGCCATCAAGAAGATCACTCCGTTTGATCACTCTATGTTCTGCTTAAGAACTCTGCGCGAGATGAAGCTGCTGCGATATTTCAACCACGAGAACATCATTTCCATCCTCGACATTCAGAAGCCCCGGAATTACGAGTCATTTAATGAAGTCTATCTAATCCAGGTTAGATATCACTGGCGCCGGTATTATGCCGTCAAGTAGAGCAACAATAACTAACAGAGCAACGCAGGAACTGATGGAGACGGACATGCACCGAGTGATTCGCACTCAGGACCTCTCGGACGATCACTGCCAGTACTTCATCTATCAGACCCTTCGCGCGCTTAAGGCCATGCACTCGGCCAACGTCCTGCACCGAGATCTGAAGCCTTCCAACCTGCTTCTCAACGCCAACTGCGATCTGAAAGTGTGCGACTTTGGTCTTGCGCGATCGGCGGCTTCACAGGAGGACAACTCGGGCTTCATGACTGAATATGTCGCTACTCGATGGTACCGAGCGCCGGAGATCATGTTGACCTTTAAGGAGTACACCAAGGCCATTGATGTCTGGTCTGTTGGCTGTATCCTTGCTGAAATGCTCAGCGGCAAGCCTCTCTTCCCTGGCAAGGACTGTAAGTCGACCTCTTGGATCGATCAAGGATGACCAGGGATGCTAACATGCGCTTCTAATAGACCACCACCAGCTGACTCTGATCCTGGACGTTCTGGGCACACCGACTATGGAGGACTACTACGGAATCAAGTCACGCCGCGCTCGGGAATACATCCGATCCTTGCCCTTCAAGAAGAAGGTGCCGTTCCGAACCCTGTTCCCCAAGACGTCCGACCTGGCTCTCGACCTGCTTGAGAAGCTTCTGGCATTCAACCCTGTGAAGCGCATCACAGTGGAGGAGGCTCTCAAGCACCCTTACCTGGAGCCATACCATGACCCCGAGGACGAGCCTACAGCGCCCCCGATCCCTGAGGAGTTCTTTGACTTTGACAAGCACAAGGACAACCTGAGCAAGGAGCAGCTGAAGCAGTTGATCTACCAGGAGATCATGAGGTAAAGGCAGAGTGAGGCCTGAGATTGGTCTCCAGGATCTGGGATCCAGGAAACCTAGACAGAAAGGAAACCTGACGCCCCAGCAATTGGGCAGGGGTCGTGGGAACCATGACAGTCGAGAATTTGATGGATGAATAGCATGGCGGTGGATTTGGAGATGATAGATAGACGCACAAACACACGCACACACAATCACCTCTCTAGTTTTATCCCAAGCGGCATACATCTGATGCGTGCCTTTTAAGGCGCTGTTGGCAGCGAGAAGAAGAGGTCGTGGGTGAAGGAAATGGATTGAGGATATCATGGCTGGAAATGGGAATTGGAGATGATGATGACGAGGTGCATACTGCAAATATTTTCCTAGTTATACCTCATTCAAAAGAAGTTGTTCATCATGACGCGTGTCCTGAGCGAGTTGAAGAAGAGTACTGAACATGTGTCGGCGCGATAGCATCAAAGTGATAGTAGAAGCCTAGAAGCAATATCGAGAGGGAGCGCCAAGGGTCTAGACCACAACCAGATTCTCCCTGGATATGAGCAGTCGAGACCAGCCTGTCCAGCTCGTGCGGTTGATGACGGAACCAAGGAACGCCATTGGCCAGGCGGACCTGGCATGTTAGGTAATGAGGCTCTCTTTGTTCATGATGATCAGCATGTTTGCCAGCTGTACGCAGGGCGGCAAAGATAAGACGTGTCAGCTGGCGGGCGAGCTGGCACGATAATGAAGGGTTTGAGAATGTGCGGTGCCTTGTGATTGTCGGATCGCTGGGATGGAATTGGATTGAATTCCTGCCCAACCACAGAAGAAGCCATCCAGAGTTCCAGGCACAGATCAATCAGGCGGTTTCTTGGCTTGGCCGTCCTGATTTCTTAGGCGCTGACCCCGCTATATCAAGCTCCACTAGCCCCCCCAAGTTTCCAGTTTACAGCGCCAGACGTCAGAGTCCAGGCTCCCCGATTGCCACCTCAGTAGATATCTATCCCCCGCCAATGTCCAATGTCTCAGATGCAGACAGAACAACAAAACGTCCCGCCACAACCTCATATAACGAAACATCCCAGCCCTATCTCTGATCGTCGAAACCTTTTGCTTCTCGATCTAGGCCTCGTGCATCTTTCAATGTTTTTTTAAACTTTGACCTCGAACCTTGAACTTGTTTCACCCCCCACTCCCTCTTCTTCCTTCAGCATCTATTAATCCACCGCCCTCCCCCAACTTTTTGCTCTACGTCGATCCTCTCTCTCATCATGAGCTCGTCCTCCGACCGCAACTCACCCGAGACTCCCGATTCTTCTGGTGCCCAAACGCCCTCACTCGGCTCGAACCCTAACCGCGCCTCGGCCTCTTACATCTCCAACATGTGGACGGGCCTGATTCGGCGCTTCTCGAGTGAAGGCTCGCACTTCCACAGCCAGGCCGACACCGCCTACGAGGAGGACCACGCGGCCAACGGTGTCAAGGACGGCATCAACGGCGTCTACACCCCCATCCGCCGCACCGCGAGCCCGCTGCGCCCTCCGCCCCTCGACCCCCTCATCTTGCACGGCTACCGCGAGAGCACGCCCTCGTCGGCGAGGCTGCTGACGGGCGCCGTGGCCGAAGAGATCCGCACCATGATCCCCGAGCGGCTGCGCATCGTCGACGACTGGCACCTCATCTACAGCCTCGAGCAGGACGGCGCGAGCCTGACGACGCTGTACCAACGGTGCCGCCAGTACGAGGCCAAGCGGGCCGGCTTTGTCCTTGTCGTCAAGGATCTCGAAGGCGGGGTGAGTATATGCGAAACATGACATGACATGACGTTATTGTCGTTTCTTGCCGGAAACTAACGCCGGCAAACAACAGATCTTTGGCGCCTACCTTTCCGAGTATCCCCATCCTGCGCACTCGTACTTTGGGAACGGCGAATGCTTCCTCTGGCGCGCCTCGACCCTTGCTCCCCTACCGCTCCCTCCCTCGGCCGATACCACGAACCTCAACTCTCGCAACACGACGCTCGCTCCGCCGCGACCGCAGACGCCCTCCGAAGGTACCACGCCCACAGACTCCCGCGCCCCGTCCCCTGCTCCGAGTGAGGCTGTCCGGTTCAAGGCATTCCCCTACAGCGGACTCAACGACTTCTGCATCAACTGTGAAACGGGCTTCCTGAGCGTCGGCTCCGGCGGCGGACACTACGGGCTGTGGCTGGACAATGGCCTTGACATTGGGCACAGCTCGCGGTGCGAGACGTTTGGCAACGAGCCGCTGAGCGACGAGGGCACCAAGTTCGGCGTAATGGGCGTCGAGCTCTGGGTCATGGGTGCATGATGATACGCCCTCGCTGCTCGGATTTCTGGATTTGTTTTGCACGGCGCTCGGGGTCTTGATATGGGTTTTGCTTCTCTTTGTTGCTCCTGCGGTGTATGGTCAAGTCTCTCATTACAAGACGGTGTGTTTTACACGGCAAAGAGGGGAGAAAAAAAGATGGCCTCTCCCCCGGTCAAAAGAGAAAACGAAAAGTTACACAAATTGTAACTTGACAAGGCTTCTTTGGTGCATATGGAAGTACTTGGGCAACAATGGAAAAGACGGGATGTGGACTAGTAGAGATATAATGATACCCGGAGCTGACACTCCCGACTCTTTGGACGATCTGGTGGTTATCATGACAAGATTTATGACGCCGTTGTTTATAGGTCACGCATGCATTCTATTTGGGAACAAAGAGGGATGTTGATGTTTTTTCTATTGGTCCGATATCAACTCCTATTCCTCGTGATAAACTCTTGGATCCCATCTAATACACCCTGCGGTGTAGGAGACTCGGCGCACACATCCGGTTCGAAGCCAAACGACCGTAAATGATCCCGTGTCGTAGGTCCAATTGTTGCCACAAACGTCCGGCCATCCCGAATACCGCCCTCGCGCACCTTGCCCGTCTCCGAATCCAAGACGCCCATCACCCGGAGCATGCTATCACACCCCGTCGGCGAGAATACGACAATCCATCGCATTGGTACATCGCGTGTCTCACCGAGAACACGCCTCAGGTCGACAGGGAAGCTCTCCATGACGCCGGTACCGTACACGACCGTCTCGGTGACGCGGATGCGCTCCTGTTCGGGGAGATGCGGGTCCTGTAGCGTCTTTGGGATGATGTCGCGACGGGTCTCGCCGACGAGGAACAGTATGGGCGGGAGGGTCGGCCGGCCGGCGTACCACTCGGCATAGTGGGCCAGGATGAAGGGGGCCAGGGCGGCTCCGTTGCCGGTATGGCTGCCGAAGACGCGGAGGGGAGGATCTTGCGGGACGGCGGCGAGAGCGCGGGTCGTCGCGGGGCCGACACTATAGACGGGGATGTGTTGGAGGTGAGGCCACGAGGTTGGAGGGTTGTTGGTATTGTTGGTGTCTTGATTCGCTGCATCTTCTGTCACATGCAAGAATCAGTCAGTCTCTTGGTACGAAGCCAATTGATATCCATCAACTCACCGTCTTTCCCGTCCCCCACCAATTTCACGAATGCCTCTACAGCGCGCTGTGAAGTAAAGATCAGGCCGCCATATTGGTGGTGCTCCTGGTTCCCAATGCGACGCTCACGAAGCAGCGCGGCCACCTCCTTCATGCCAGCATCAAGGAATTGGTGCAGCAGCACAGGGACAAATTGCGGCGCAAAGCCAGCTCCGTCGCTACCGGACTCGGAGAAGAGGTCTTCGTACGAGTCGCCCGGGCTTGACCTTGTCTTGAGCAGGAGCACGGGTATCTTGTGAGGAGCGGAGGTGCCCTTCTCCGCGGCCGGTTGCGCCGGTGTCATGGCGAATTGCGACTCGAGTCAGATTTGGGGGGTACGTTCACGGAGCCGCGGGGGGGTTCTTCTCCGGCGTGAGAGGACCGGAAGGGGTGTGGTTTCGTCTTGAATCGCAGAGCAGTCTAATCTCGGAGAGATCATGAGATGGACACGGCTTCAACGGGTGATCAGCAACTTTCTGCTGGAGGGACGGGAGGGGCTCATGGGAAAAGTGGGCATGGCGTCACTGGCTGGCATTATCGATAACGAGCTGCAGGGGCATGGGCATGGGTCATTCAGATGTGGTGTGTTTCTGCCGCTGCCTTTAGGAGCGTGATGGCGCATGCTTGTTGTTTTGTGCAACCAAACGGCACTTGTACCTTTTATAGCAATTACTGATGTTTCTATATTACAACTTGAATTAGACTCTCCCTCCAGTCATCTTCTTTCGATATATACTAAGTAGGTAGATGGCGATGGCCAAGCACTGAAGCCTCAAACAGAAGAAGTCTCCCTCTTCTCGTCCCCATCATTTGCCTCCTCACCTTGGCCATTCTCGTGCCCCGTCTTGACGCTGCGCCACTCCATAACGAGGCCACCAATAATGGCAAGACATGCCACGATGAGGGCGACTCGGAAACATAGACGTAGCGAGTCATTATAAGCCTCGAGGGCCGCCGTGTGGTACCGAGCTGGAATCATGTTGAGCAGGCCAGTGACCCCAGCAGCCTCGATCTGCTTGGGAGTGACACTGGAGAACTCGGCAAGGCGATCAACCAACTGGCCGTCGAGAACATTCTGACCGACCGAGACAAAGATGGCTCCAAAGAGCGTCTGAGCAAACAGCATGAGAGAGGCTCCGATAGACACTTCATTGCGCGGCAGCACCGTCTGCGCAGCCATGTTGGGCGCCTGGAAACAAGCACCCAATCCGAAGCCGTACAGTATCTGATAGCCGATCCATTGGGCTTTTGGGGTGTTGATGTGAAGGGTGGTGAGGACTCCAGCGCCAACTGCCGCGATACAGATGCCCAGGACCAGGAAGGGCATATAGTAGCCAACGCGGCTAGTCAGGACGCCGCTGAGGATAGAGGCAACGACTAACGACAAGACCATGGGCAAAAGATGGATGCCGCTTTTGACAGCCGAGTCGCCCTTGGTGGCCTGGAACCAGATGGGGAGGAAATAGATCAGCAGCGTCTGATGTGCTCCAACGCAACAGCTCACCCAAAACCCGCCAGCAATACTGCGCTGGGTGAAGATTCGCGGCGGAACCGTGGCTTGCTCTGGTCTCCAGACTTGGATCAAGACAAAGGCGATCAAGAGCACGAAAGCGAGCACAAGCAACGCAATAATACGCCCATTGCTCCACTGGATGCGATTAGCTTTCCTCGTTTGCGAGAATTCGAGGCAGAAATGAGACTTACACTATAAGTGAAGCCTCCCCATTGAAAAGCCAGACATAAACAGATGACTCCTGGAAGGAGAGCAAGCAGACCCTCGATGTTGAGCTGCTGAAGCTTGTGCTTCAAAGTCTCCGTGGATGTGGAGCGGTCGGGAATATGCAGCAGGAAAAAGACAAATACCAAGACGAAACCTCCCAAAGGAAGATTGATGTAGAAGCACCATCTCCAGGTAACGTTTGTCGTGAATGCGCCGCCAATAAGGGGGCCGATGACTGAAGCAATCCCATACACAGCCCCAAAGAGGCCTTGGTACAGTGGCCGTTTCTCAAGCGGAACAGCGTAGACAATGATGACGAGCTACAATAAGTGAGCGAAATGTCCACGTCATGAAGACCCAGAGAGACATACAACACCAGACTGGATGCCTCCAGCCCCTAGACCAGCAATGGCCCTACCAATAATAAAGGCAGTTGAGTTGGGTGCCGCGCCGCAGATGGTCGAGCCCACCTCGAACAGCACGGTAGCTGTAATAAAGACGGCTTTGATATTGAAAACGGTGTACAATTTCCCAAATACCAACAGGAAGGCGCAGTTGGTGAGAAGATAGGCGGTGCCATACCAGCCAATGTCATTAGCCGCGTGGAACTCGTCGGTTATGGCAGGGACAGCGGTCGAGATGATGAGTTTGTCCTTTGAGCGATACAGATTAGCTTACACGTACTAGACTCGATGCGGAGGGGGCATGTTACATACCAAGGCTACTAGAAACATGCCAATGAAGATGGAGATCATTAGCAGTGCGAGCCTGATTCCCGCGGGATAGACCACATCTACTTTCTCTGTTGGCATCATCTTGTCTGACTTCTTGATGTCTTGATTGGGTGTCTCGCGGCGTCGTGACCAATAGTTGAAAGTATCAGGGGAGGCGGGAAGGGGAAAATGGCGAGCGACGAGGTGGAAACATTGACAAACAGAGAAACGACCAAAAGAGCGGTTAAATGTCAAAAGGATACATGTTATGGGCATGGAAATTCAGGACCCTCCATTGTCACGGACGGTGGTCATGATAATTGTGGTGGTGAGAACTGACCAATGAGCTTACACGATGACCGTCCGACTGTCCGCCCCAAGACGCTCCGTTGTCCGCCCGTCCGTGAAGGGATGTGAATCTTGTGCGAAGACGACCATTAATGACGAGTGAAAAAAAGACAAAAATAGCTCGGGAATAATCTATGGGATACCTTGGACAAGTGCCATTTTAGGGCACTACGACAAAAAGTGTGATGCTGAAAGGAGACCGGCGGAATGCGGCCATTACTACTCTGAGAATGGATAACTACTATGAGACCAAGGTCATAAGTCACCACCGTATGGTTTATGTCTTTGATGCCTACCTGCATTTGAATTCTCCTCCAACGGGCTTTAGAGCAAGTCTTATAAAGCTATGACGAGAATTCCGGTATCCGGTATTGCCTTATCTGGAGCTGGAACGTGGGCAGGCGTAATCAATTGCTGGACCTGACCAATCGGCACGAGTCTCAGCTGGCCAAAATGACTTCATTCGTAGTCTTGCAGCTCCCCGCAGCGCAACCCTCGACTCTCAAGACATCCATCCTTGCCCATCAGAACCCCTCATCTGGCGTAAATACCTCCAAATGATAGCTCAAGGCAAGCCGTCTAACAAGAGGAGGCGTGACAAACCTATTCTGAGCTGTGCCTTTTGTCGAGGACGCAAGTGTGTCTGCCTCTTGAGATGACAGCCCAACATGAGAGTGCTAACATTCTCGCAGACTTCGATGCAATAGACAATCGCCTTGCAACGCCTGTCTACGACGTAGCAAACCTGAGGAATGCATCTACAGCACTTCGGAACAAGAACGAAAAGATGCCATCGACTACAGGCCTCATGCCAGGGGCCAAACTGCTCGTCAACGAATCACCCGCCTTGAAAGCCTCCTTACTGAGATGAGAGGGATGGCACAGGGCCAAAGCCAGACATTTGACAAGTTAGCATCCCCAAGTGAGGCTCTGGATGGTCCTGGATCGCCGTCTGCTCCTGTGGATAACATGGGCAAACTCAGTTTGACTGAAAGCCATGCAGTCTACACCGGTAGCTCCCATTGGGCTACTATTTTAGATGATGTGAGTAGAATGGGCCCAGATCAGAGCAAATATCTAACGATATATTCCAAGATTCAACATCTCAAGGACGAGTTATCTGGCGATTATTCGGACGGTGTCAAAAGTTCCGAATCTACACCGTTTGATACCAACTCCACGCATAGCTCGCCAACTACTAGAATATCTCTCCTCACTAGCGCCACCTGCTTTCCTAGAGAGCAGATAGTATCCATGTTACCTTCACGTAGGGTGGTTGATAGACATGTCTCTCAGTTCTTTAATGCTTTCGACTTTGCTCCTGGTAAGTTTTGATCCCGATCGCATCTAATTATCTAACGCAGATTGCGAGCTGTTAGTCATTTTACACAGAAACAAATTTCTTGCAGAGGCTAGTGGTCCATATCATCACGACTAGACTGCTTACTCACCTTATCATAGTACGCAAACTTCTGGAAAGACCCCTCGACCGTTCCCATTATGTGGATTGGCCTATTGTACAGCATTATGGGCATATCTGTATTCCTCCAGGATCACCATGTTGGAGCTCTTGGTATGTCCCCGGCTGAGCCAGAGGGCATGCTGGAGACCTATCGAACACTCACTATTCACTGCTTGATTGCTGGAGACTATCTTCAGTCCAGCAGGTACACCATAGAAACGCTTACGTTACACTTTGCAGTTGACCAGAACGTGAATCTCGATACATACATCGGGAACTGGGTTCTGATTGGCGTCGTCATTCGGATTGCCATGCGCATGGGACTTCACCGTGATCCATCCCACTGGCCCAACATTCGACCATTGCAAGCCGAGTTTCGCAGGCGAATTTGGATGACTTTATATGACATGGACTTCTTTACAAGCACTCAAATTGGACTGCCGCGTATCATTAAAGATTCTCAATGCGATACACAGCTGCCGACACACTTGTTGGACGACGATATTGGCTTAGACCATGGCGAGATCCCGCAGGGGCGACCATTGACAGATCCAAGCTCGCTCTCGTACATTATACAAAGACATTCCATCATAAAGGTGGCGGCCGAGATATACGATGCGACAGAGGCAGGGCCGCCATCGCCAGCCACCATTGCTGCGCTAAATATCGAGCTCGAAAACGCAGTTCATGCCATTCCAGCATGGTTGAAGTACAGGTCACTCGAGATATCAATCGCTGATAACCCTGTCACAATACTATACCGAATGGTCTTGGACATTCTCATTCACAAGGCTGTTTACCTCCTCCACCGTCGAAGCTTCGTAAAGGCCTCGACAGGAGAAGAAAGTACCAAATCTAATGAGGCGTGCATCAAAGCTGCTCTGGCGATTTTGGAACACCAGCGAAGAATGGACGAGGAGATTCAGGCGGGAGGTTTGATGTTTGGCATTCGCTGGAAGGTGGCCACGTCGCTCAATCATGAATTCCTCCAAGCTACTATGATGCTGTGTCTTGCCTTGAGTAGGTACCAAGAGGGGGAAACTGATGCGGCAGATTCCCATCCTCGAACCCAAAAGAGTGATATCTTGGAAGCTGTGAGCGTCGCAAAGGGTCTCTGGGAGAAGAATGCCGACCAATCGGTCGAGGCGCAGCGAGCAGTAAATGCTATCACGGCAGTGCTAAATCAGAACGCGAACAAACCAAGTACGCCGTCCACTTTGGTAGCCTCAAGTGGTGAGGATAGCATGCGCACCCTGATAACTCTGTCAGTATAACTAATGATGTCTCGGCAGGATTCTTTCAGCAGATGCCAGGGGCAGCAGACTATCTAGGCAGCTTCAACTATGAGCAAGACATGGCCTTGGATCCCTCATTGTTTTCTGTTGATGATGACATGGAGGCATTTGGAGGCATGTTAGATGACTGGTTGCCTGCGGCCGGAGAGAGAGTTGGCTGATGTTGTCCAAACTACGTCACAAAACGGAACCATAGGTGAAAAATTCATGCAAAATAAATCTGTCACCCCACGTCACGTAGGTTACGTCGGCCAAAAAGCGGCATGATGTGACAACCCATATTTTGAGTTATCGATAAGAAGGTCGGGCTTGGCGATGGAGCTATCCTCGGACGCTATCATGGGCTATTTTGGCCTGGTTCTGGTTCTGGTTCCTGGATCGGCTCCTCGGGAAGGGCTGACAAATTGGCGTCACACCACAACGGCAGGGTCTGCGGCGCTTTCAAGCTCTTTTACCTCTTGAGCGTCCCTCTTTTCATGCGTCTGTCTATCTGCGAGCGATAACTCGCCTGGTCCAATTGCCCAATTCTCCCGAAGCGCCGACTGTCGGTCCCTTTAATCTACCTATATCCTGCCACCCGCCACACATACACAACCACGCCCACGCCCGTGGTGCCACCGGTGGCCATGGCCGACGAGCCCAACAAAGATCAACAGCAGCCCTCCTCCTCGGCCGCCGCCGCCGCCGCTCCCCCTGGTGGTGCGCCGGTCCCTGCGCCCGGAGGAGGCTCTGCTGAGCCGCCCAAGAGGATCCCCAAGGGAGTGGTCCTGGGCCCAGACGGCAAACCGTGAGTCAACGACGCCCGCTCTATCCCCGTAAAACGTTTGATGTTTTCCCTATTCCTATTCGATGCCGTCTCGTCATATCTCTGTGTCCCTGCAAACAGAGTCTATTCGCTGACCTGGTTATCGTTTTTGCCACCCCTGATACAGATGTCGGAGTTGCACCTCTTTCGCCGCGTGGGCCTCCCAGACAAAGAGCACTCTCAAGCAAGACGCTGCACACACGCAGACGGCGACGCAGGGCCCTCCCGCCGACTGCCCTCCGGACGTTGAGGTTCTAGGCCGGAGCACCTGGACCCTGCTTCACTCGATCGCGGCTCAGTACCCGGAGCAGCCGTCCAGGGGCCAGCAGTCCGACCTCCTCAGCTTCGTCGGCCTGTTCTCCAAGCTGTACCCGTGCTGGGTGTGCGCCGATGACTTCCGGGGCTATCTCAAGCGGGATGCGCCCAAGGTCGGCAGCCGGGATGAGTTTGGCAAATGGCTGTGCGGCGCCCACAACGACGTGAACCGCAAGCTGGGCAAGCCCGAGTTCGACTGCTCCAAGTGGGAAGAGCGGTGGCGGACAGGCTGGAAGGATGGGAGATGCGATTGAGCGTAGCCCGGCATCGAGAAGCTAGAGGCGTGAGCTGAGGATGAGGCTAGATCGCTAGCCGGGCCGGTTGTTCTAGGGTCCGGGCGGGTGATGTGATTTACTGGGCCTCGGTGTGCGGTGTACGATATTGGTTTGAGGTCAGGGGAGGGGCGTTCCATATCGGGATGAACAGGGCAGGCATGGTGGTTTGTGTATTTGTATCATGACCCAGGCAAGACGTGGCCGATTGTGTGGATACAGTCAATGCCTACGCGAACGAGAGATGGACGGCAAGGACATGGCCAATATGGGCATTGGCGTTGACGACATTGAAACAACAAGAGCACCAGATGGTGGAAGGCGGGTGCTGCATGCATAGAATCTCTTCTCACGATATTAGACGCAACTCTTTGTATAATACCCATGCATTCATATAGAACCGGTACGGAACGGAAAGGAATCTAGAAGACAGCTAGAACAACCCCTATATCTAAGCATCCAGCCAAATTCCACTACACCGTAGTTATATATCGCCGCACCTAAAACCTAAAAAGTGTATCAAATTTCCGTTTCCTTCGGCTCCCTTCTCCGGCCAGAGAGCTAGAGAATTCCAGCCTTGCAATTCCCGTGAAACTCGGCCATGGGTGATGATGGCAGGCCTCACCAGCCAACAGCTCAACCGAACGAACCACATCGCAAGACAGGACTGTCGCCATTTCCAAAGAACTGGCTAATTTTTTCTTTCCATGTCCCCCTGCGTGGTGCTTTGCTCGCCTGTGTCCATCCCTGCTTGATTCGGAGTTCCCATTTGGCCGGGATGGGCGACGAGGGTTTTGCGATAAGGATGATCTGACATGACACGGCGGCAGCCATACCCGTTTGACTGAACTACCGGGTCGCCTATTTACAGTCTTTCTAGAGAGAAGGGGAGGGTGGGAGGATGTTGCAGTTTTGAATCTCAGGTTACCTTACCCTGCAACATCCCATCTCGCAGGCCTTGGCTTGGGCTTGGCCCCGGCCCCTTGTTCCCTGTCCTGTCTCGTTGTCCTTGAAACTAGAGATTATCGTAACGCGATGTCGACTCGACCCTCGTAGCCTCATACCGACGGCAAGAAGCGGCAACTCGAGGAAAGAAGAGGCTTGACGACGCGAGACGTTGGCCTCTCTCGCCGATCTCGTCCGTCGCAGTTGTATGTCCGCTCTCTGTCATGCCCGGATAATATGACACGCCCCCAAAAAGGGCCCTTTTACGGATACGACATCCCTGCTTCAGCCCGCAAACCCCCATCTTTGTGGCTCGTCGACTGCGAATGAATAGTCGACAGAGACAGAGGCGCATAGAGAGAATTTCCATCTCTTGTCTCTCGCAGCAGCGATATTCGGAACGGCATGCCGCCACTGTCCTCTGAGTCAAGTCAACGCTCATGATGATGGGGGTCGAATACCACACTCCCATGCAAGATGCCCTGCTGCTCACTGCCGGAGCTGACAACGTCCGACGACCATGGTATCAGACGTGCATTCGTCCATCGTATTCTGCGCAGAAGTCAACAAGACCGTGGAGATGCTGCTGCCATTGGCGGTTGCGGTCTCGTTGGGTCGTGCATCAATCTGTGGCTCTGTATATGCCCTCCCCCCGTCAGTCGCCTGCAAGAATACGACGGCTTGTTACAGAATCTCGATATCAAGGCGCACTTCCACTTCCGTTGGTTCAATTGCCGCATCTTGGTCGCCATCTCTTGCACACCGAATAAAAAAACAACGCCATGGGTTCATAAATATCCATCCAGTGAGACCCATCTCCGTCCCGTCGGGTATAATCATTTCTGGCATGGTTCCGGCCGGCGCTCGGCCACACAGAAAACGTGGTCCGGCCTAGCCGGGAGTGCACGTATGTATTGCATCCAATGTATTCTGGAATGGGACCAGCATCTTGTCTCTGGAATCGGCCGCCCAACGCAAGATGGGATCGTGGCTGGTTGTCGTCCTTGTCAAGTCGTACCCTTTTTTTGCTATTTCTGCTTGCTTTTGCGGCCCCTGTTCCATGTCGTTCCCGTCGAAAGAGCGTCCGATCGCAGGGGTTCCACTCGCGGTACCCATAGCTTGCTTCTAGACGTTCTGCAACTTACCGCAACTGCAGAGCTGCTACGGGAATTCTGGTCTAGAGTACATCTATGGAGACCAGTCTCGATCCGCTCCCCCTAGTCTGCCCGATTGAGGGCCCCGTCAAGAACCTTGGATCATATGATTGCTGTCGCGAGAGTAAGAGAGAAGAGAAAAAAAATACAGTGGTCTATACTGAGCAGGGTACTGTAAGAGCCGCCATCCCGTGGCGTCGGTGGCATTACATCACCATCACTCGGGCTGTGGCTCACTCTTCGCGCTTTCGGCGCCCACTCCCCGGGAGCGAGCGATCACCAGAGAACAACGGTCAATGTCATGCTGGCGCAATCAACCGTACTGTACCTAGCGGGCAGCGTGTTGATTCCGTGGTATCTCCTTGCGCTACGCCCTATCACGTTGCTTGGCGGTTCCGATTGCGCCCATCATGGTCTTATTTTTGGCTGTCAATCATGTCAATGCAGCGACGGCTGAGGTAGGTTAGAGCCAGGGATCGAGTGCGTATACGCCCGCTCGACCTTCACATCCATTTGACGTGCGGAAGGTACTGTACAGCAAGGTAGGTTGGTGCTTGCTGCTGCTTGCGTATAAACATCCCTCTCCTCCCCTCCTCCCGATGCAGCTTCCTTCTCCATCTTCATTCTTATCTACCATTCCATTCCATTCCATCCATCCTCATTGTCTTGGCTGCAATCAATCGCCTAGACACCATCGACATCCTACAAAAGCTTGGATCCCTTACCTAGCTTCGAGCTTCATCCTACCTACCCCTCCAACGCTATCTATCTATCAATCACCCACCTACCAGATCATATCATAGTCTCAACCCCCCAACCCCCCTCCATCATGAGCGACAGCCAGGTTCAGAACCTCAAACAGCCCGTCGACGTCGCCGAGTACCTCTTCAAGCGACTCCACGAGCTCGGCGTCCGCTCCGTCCACGGTGTTCCAGGCGACTACAATCTCGTTGCTCTCGACTATCTTCCCGACTGCGGCCTCAAGTGGGTCGGCAGCGTCAACGAGCTCAATGCTGGTGAGTTTCATCATGACTTCATATCAACCACCACCCGATCACTGACCCACCCTCCCAGCTTACGCCGCCGATGGCTATGCCCGAGTTTCCAAGATGGCGGCTCTCATCACCACCTTTGGTGTTGGTGAGCTGTCTGCCATCAATGGCCTCGCTGGTTCCTTCTCTGAGCAAATTCCCGTCGTCCACATTGTCGGATGCCCCTCAACCATCTCCCAGCGCGACCAGATGCTTCTCCACCACACTCTCGGCAATGGCGATTTCGATGTCTTCGCCAACATGAGCTCTCAAATTTCTTGTAATGTGGCCAAGCTCAACAAGCCTTCCGAGATTGCCGAACAGATCGATACCGCCATCCGCACCTGTTGGCTTCGCTCTCGTCCCGTCTACATCATGCTCCCCACCGATATGGTCCAAGAAAAGGTCGAAGGTGAACGCCTCCAGACCCCTATTGATTTGTCGGAGCCCGAGAACGATCCCGAGAACGAGGACTTCGTCGTCGAGGAGATCCTCAAGGCCATGTATGCTGCCACCCGCCCTGTCATCCTCGTCGATGCCTGCGCTATCCGACATCGTGTTGTTGAAGAGGTGCACCAACTCATCGACAAGCTTGAGCTCCCGGTTTTCGTCACACCCATGGGTAAGGGTGCTGTGAATGAGGATCATCCCAACTATGGCGGTGTCTTCGCTGGCGAGGGTTCCCATCCCGCTAGGGTTAAGCAAATCGTCGAGGAATCCGACTTGCTCATCTCCGTTGGCGCTCTCAAGAGCGACTTCAACACCGCAGGTTTCTCTTACCGAACCTCCCAGCTCAACTCGGTCGATTTCCACAGCACCTACTGCAAGGTTCGATATTCGACATATCCCGGTGTTGCCATGAGAGGCGTTTTGCGCAAGGTCATTGACAAGGTTGACCCCAACTCAATGCCTGCGCCTTCTATCCCTGAAGTTGTGAACGAGGTCGAGAAGAACTTTGACAACTCGCCCACCATCACCCAGGCCTGGTTCTGGCCCCGTGTTGGCGAGTACCTCATTCCCAAGGACATTATCGTGACCGAGACTGGAACATCCAACTTCGGCATCTGGGACACAAGGTTCCCTCCCGACGTCACTGCTCTTAGCCAAGTCCTCTGGGGAAGCATTGGCTGGTCTGTTGGCGCTTGTCAGGGTGCTGCACTCGCAGCCAAGGATGCTGGTAACGGCCGACGAACAATTCTCTTCGTTGGAGATGGATCCTTCCAATTGACCGCTCAGGAGGTGAGCACCATGATTCGACATGGTCTCAAGCCCACAATGTAAGTTCCCGCCATCTTATCTCTCGCAGTATACTGTGAGCTTGTGCTAACTCTTCCGGCAGCTTCGTCATCTGCAACGATGGCTTCACCATTGAGCGCTTTATCCACGGCATGAATGCCGGATACAACGACATCAACAACTGGAAGTACAAGGACTTGATCAGTGTGTTTGGGGGAGAAGATACTTGCAAGACATTCTCCATCAACACCAAAGACGAGCTCAACGCGCTCTTGACCGACGAGGAATTCAAGGCGGCCAACTGCCTCCAGTTTGTCGAGCTATACATGCCCCGAGAGGATGCTCCCCGCGCATTGGTCATGACAGCAGAGGCCAGCGCCAAGAACAACGCAAAGAAGCACTAAACGATGACGGGAATTCTAGAAGGGGTTTCGGAAAATGTTCCCGGTGAACAATTGGACAACAGGGGTGCATTTTAGGCTTGGCCGCTTGGCCAGGGTCTTGTTTGGGTTTAATCGTAATGTTAAGAAAGATGCATATTATAGAAGGAAGAGTGGCGGTCTGCGGGTCTTTACCTGAAATTGGAAAAAGCGAATATTATCATGAGACTTGAGCTTGTCGACAATTTGATGGTTGATAGTCGAGGTGTGAATTGAAACGAATCCAACATTTCATCCTGGCTTGGGTGAGGAAAGACGGCCAAATCGCGCCACACGTGATCGCCAGCTCGTGTCGAAAATCTCCATGCATGGGCGCACCTTCACAAAACTAACATCAAGGCCGGAGCTTCCGTTCTTTTCCCTCAACACAAACTCAAACCCTTTATCCCTCCTCTCCTGGTCCATCTCCCAATGCCAATTGGGTATTAAAGTCTCACTATGAGTGACGGGGCAAACAAGCGAAAGCAAGGGCCTGGTGGGAGCGGACCAACCACCAAGAAGAGCAAGGTAAGCCAGAGACTGCGCAACCCCTTTGCGCGGTTTCAACGACCCCGGTGGCCATCTAATGCTACGGTACATTGGCCAATTTTCAGACTGCTGATCATTTACAAAGGGGGGCAATGCCGGCAAATGGCAGACGCCTCACCAAAAGGCCAGACAGACCGAGAGGGTGGAGTTGGGAAAGACGTTGGAGGTCAACGATGCCGGGATTTGGGTGACATACGCCAGAGGCATGAGGAGCAAGGCGGTGCGCGAATTCAGGACCCTCTGTGATGAGGTATGTGACTCGTGCATGTCCCATACTGTGATGGGCCATGATCCATGAGTGACAGACCCAACTGACCAGCATATGCAGTACGGAGAGTCGCTGTTCGGAGTGAAACCTCCCGGTGGAGAAGATGAAGGAGCAGAGAAGGATGAGGAGCATCAAGACATTGAGGCTTCCATCCAGCAGGAATTGGCCGACATGGCGCCCCAGAAGCCCAAGACGAAGCAGGTCTTTACGCCCATATCGACCGCCCTCGAATGCGTCTTCTTCATGAAAGTTCTGAAGCCCGTCGACCCTCTGCAGCTGGTCGTGAAAGTTTGCCAGGATGCCCAAGACTGCCCGGATCCCAGGCAGCGCAAGGTCAAGTACATCAACCGCATAACACCTGTCGTTGACACCGATAAAGCAACCGACAAAGGTATTGAGCGTGTGGCTCGGACAGTGCTAGCTCCATTCTTTGAACTCAAGAGCGAGTCAGGGGATGCTGCTGCCGAGAAAGCGGCCGCTTCGCAGGATGAGGGTGAGGGGTCTGCATCCTGCACGGTAAGTGATGATCGTGATTCGTGGGAGGTTGTTGATACGTGAATCTGATCAAGTCTCTCTTCCAGTACGCCATCAGGCATACCATTCGAAACCACACCACCTTCAAGTCGGGCGTCGTCATTAAGAAGATTGCGGATCTGATCAGCCCCAACCACAAGGTCAATCTGACCAGCCCGGACAAGGTGGTATTGGTTGAGATTTTCCAGGTAAGCGGTCCTCGCGTATTGGACCTATCGCAGCATCATGGAGCTGACTAGCGTTGAGACGTCCTGCGGAGTCTCGGTTGTCGATGGCAAGCAGTGGGAGGAGCTAAGGCGTTACAATATAAACGAGCTGTACAAGTTGGCCTCGGAGGAGAAGAAGAGCGAGCCCGCAGCCGAGGGAGCCGCGGAATCGACGTAAGCTTTGAGACGCCCGCATGTTTTGCGCGGTTGACACGTAACTCTGCGGAGGGCAATCAACAATCCGAGATGAGTCGAGACTTAATTATGGCGACACAGCGATCTCTGTCTTGGAGCGGCATTCAGACGAGGCTCGTTTGACGGCAGCAAAATATCAAGCCACAAGGTGGACCATGATCATCTGCAAAGATGGGATCTCGAAAACCGTCCTGGCTAGCTGCGTTCCCACATGAGCTTGTTGGGTCACGACAACTCAAACAGGGAACACCGGTGTCGCCGTCGACAGGGTTCTGCCTCCCGAGGGAAATAAGGGTCATACGCTGTCACACGAAGGATCGATGCCGGTTGGTTATCTGAACGGGAGCGGACATCGGTCAATAGTTTGGAGGCTCTCACCAGAGGTTCGCCAAAGACAACAAAAGAACACATTCTACCTTTTCCTACAATGTCCGCATCAGCCTACGATAGCTCCAAGCTACAAGCTCCAGGGCTCAATGTACGCACACCCCTAGCTATCAAGCTCACGCAGGCTCGGGGTAAGACAAAGCCGAGATGCATCATGCAGGAGCTTGGCGGCTTGACTCTGCGATTCCTAGCTCGGCTACTGAGTGAGGGACACGGGATGTGTCACTGGAGGTTGGAACCGGAGATGTGAGACGACTGCATTCGAGAGGAATTCAAATGTGAGAGGAACTTCTGAACTCATCAGCAAAAGACTCGAATCCTTCTGCTATACCTGCATACAGCGCTACTTGGCCTCTGCATCAAGACCTAGCAGTCTAACTAGGGGGATTCTGGGTGGCCCATAAACGGCCGATGGGGTTCGGCCCCGAAGCTACGGGCCCCGCGATGCCCCTGGTCGGTCAATCTTGGTTGACATGATTACGACATTGACGACGCTATGGCTTCAAGCGGGAGCCAGGACCGAGGTGGCTGACGACGACTGGATCTCGCAGCTCCACGTCTGGATGAAAAGGCAACGGGAATTGTAAGATTGGATACTGCTACTCTCAGATTTGAAATAACAAGAGGCGGGTGGGTGGTCCAACAAAAGCGCCACAGACTTGCTGGGATACAGGGTTCGCGGAATGCCGCTCCAGTCAGCTTCGCTTGCGGCAGCCAATCATAAATTTCCCGACTCGCTTCTCGATGCACGCCAGAGGCATCCCCATGGTTGTCAGGCATTCAGCTCTTCTGCAGAGACAAGGAACGCGTCGGCGGACAGGCGGGTGTGGCAGCAGCATCAAGGCGTTGGGTTGTGGCGCATCTGCCGATTTGCACGATGTGACGCTTCCTTCTCGAATGAAAGCCCGTTGCCACGAACCCCCTCGTGGCCCTCACAAGTTCCAGAAGTTCAGTTGACGTTGACTTTTACGCTGAGAGCTCGCTTCTCGAGGCGGAGCCGGTCTTCCCTCCGGTCCGTGACCCTGTGTCGATCATCATAGGCTAGGCCGTTTGCAAGTCGAAGAAGCGAAAGAGAACAAGAGACGACTCATACAGAGCCGCCTGGTTGGGCCAAGGGGCTGCATTAGGAGTGGGCTGTCAAGCCTGCTTATGTCGACCACATCTGCTCCCATCGCCCTTTTTTGCGTGCTATGCTGTGCTGTGCCTCTGCCTCTTCCGCAGTGTTCCGTCCTTCACCTCTGGCCCCCAAGCAGAGGCGTTGAGGCGTTTCCCTTACTCTCCCTTTCTCTGGGGACTCAATCACTCTCTAGCCGGTCTGGTTCTAGCCTCGTCCCCCAGATGGCCCTTTGCGACGCCTCGCCTCGGCTTCACCGTTCCGACGGCACAAAGCGATTCGCTATATCGACGGTGAAGGCTGGCGCCGGGCCCCTACAGGTCATCTCCTGTGTCTCTGCAAACGCAAACGAGATGGCCCCTCAAGCACCAGACGTATATCGTCTACTGGCGCCCCGGGACCAACTAGGTGCGAGGCAATGGAGACCGGTGAGGTCAATTCTGGACCCGATGCTCTAGGCCCCAGATTATCCCGCATGCTTGCTCGTCTGTTCGTTCCTGAACAAGCACGCCGTCACGTTTGGCTGGCTCGCTACGTCGACCATTTTCATGCTCGTTGCGCCCCTCGGTTCTCCATTCCGCCCTCTTGACCGTGGATCACCCATACAGTAGTCTGCTGGGCCAGCCCGGCAATGGTTCAAGCTCATACCTCTCGCTTCTGTTTCGCTCATCATGGCCAGACTTCGCCAACGGCGCTGAACAGCGGTGACATCTATCCCTGTCCCCTCCGCGCCGGGATATGCTTCCAACTAGGTATATACCTACTTACTTGCAGCACACCAACCTAGTCTTCATTCTGAGGAGATATGCTGGCGTGACGCCGTTTTACCCCATCCATCCTGGCAACTTCTCTCGTCTAGCTCTGCTTCTATCGACGCAGGAGGCGTGCCTAACAGCCGAAGCCAACTGCATCACGGGAGCCAAAGCCAGCACCTCCTTCGATCGACCCACCACTTCATGCTTGGTGTTGTTGTCACCGTCTTCTTCATTCCCTTGGCTTTTCTTCCCTCTTTTCAGTTTCTCGTGAACATTTTCTTATATCATTCATCGCCTTTCCCATCCTGGTCCCTCTCCTTCCCTCCTTCTTGGCCTTAGTTGAATACCTGGCGCGGGTAGAGGGCTCTTAAGTGCTGGAGTTCCAACCTCCTATCCGCCATCGATCATTTGGCGTCGGCCAGAGCCGTTGTCTCATCTGTGTTGCAAGCCTCTCTTTGCTAGGCATGCGCTGAAGAGATCATCCATCCTTGAATCTCACAGAGACATTCTTTAATCGGCAAATGGTCAAGGGTTTCCGCGGCCACCTACCTCACTCCACTGGCGTTCGAGCAGCCTCCGCCATTGTCGTCAATATCACTAATCATCAATATCATATATCTTTATGACTCGACCGTCGTACCAACGCACCTTTTGGGACGACGGCAGTCTACCCCCCTCGTCCCAGTGTGTTGCGCAGAGCTGCAACCTTGTACGCAACAATATCCCCCGTTCGGCCCGAGACTTCTTCTCCGTTGAATCCTCTATCGCTTCTGCCTCTACACCGACTTCCATGGCGGCTGCCCCGCCTGAGAGGTTCGTCCTCTCGCTCCTAAGTGGCATCAGCCCTCGTCTATCAGTCCAAGAGCTAGAGGTTGTTCCCTCTGCGCGTCTTCAACGCCTCTATAATGTCAAGGTCACCGAAGGGCCCAGCCTGCTGCTGGCTTTACCTCCCCCTGCAGTTATGCGATTGTTGCGTTTTGAGAAGTCGTCCATCGGTTCTGAAGCTGCCGTTCTGAAATGGCTCTCTTCTGTCGCCAGGGAGAAGAGGACATACCATAGCTCGGGCTCCAAGGACAATCTTGGCAGGAGCGCAGGAGACATCTTGGTCGGCCCCTTGTCTAGATACTTACCCGTCCTTGTTCGACACGAGTCCATGGAGGGCGATCTGCCAGTTGAATATAACCTAAGCCGGCCACCACGCGGCGTGCCTGTATCTGCGCTCTCGAGGCCGTTAAGTCACCTCGAACGGAGGATTGTGGACTTTCAGACTGGCCAGCTACTCCGTCGAATATCATCACAGATTTCACCGACCCGAAGATTCGGCATTGCTGCTGACGTTCTCGCGGTACCGCCATCGGTCGCTAACAACCCAGCACACCGTCTTGAGGGGAGTTTACACGAGTCAAAGGGAGCCGAGACTTGGAGGGTGGCCTTTCACAACTTGATGGAGGCGATACTCCGGGATGGTGAAGACTCGACCATCATGCTCAGTTATAGTACAATTCGCCATCATTTTGGTCGGTTTGAGCATTTACTAGATGCAGTGAAAAAGCCACGACTTGTTGTTCTGGATGCTGGGGAGGATTCGAATACACTAGTAGTGCGTTCATACGAGGGCAGTAGGAAAGTCAATCCATCTGCTGAGGGAACGAAAAGTGGTCGATCGAATCCAAAGTCAGCGCGAACAGCATCTAGAAGCTCCGAACGAGGCGGCCAATGGCGCGAAGACTCCAGTGAATTCGAATCAGACTCTGAGGAAGACACGGAGGAGTACGTGGCCGCAACCGAGAATCCTGGAAAGGGTCAAATCGAGGTGACCGGCTTGCGCCAATGGAGCACTTGCATATTTGGAGATCCCCTTCTTGCCTCGGTCTTCAGCCAACGGCCACGCCCTTCGCAAGATTTCTGGCTAGGCTTCGACAAACCGATTTCAGGGAACGAAAGAGAATTCCAGGGCGCATCATCGAGTCTCATCGAAGATACCCCTAACGCCCACATCCGCATCTTGCTATACGAATGCTACCACGCGGTCGTCTCGCTCGTTGGGGAGTTCTACCGACCTCAAAATGATAGCAATAAGCGTGAGCTTGCAGCGCGCAAACATTTGGGCAACGTTTTGGCGCGCTTGGAAGAGCTTGATGATTCAGGGGGGCAGCAACGCAGGCGCATGAGCGGGGAGATGTCGCCAGCCAAGAGACCACGCTCTGGCGAGGAAGATAACGACGATTAACTTTTTCGGGGGGTCATGAACTTCTTTTAGAAAACGAGACCTCGTGGCGTTTGGCGAGATTCTAGGTTTTAGGGCTAGATGTACAGTGGTCCAGACAGATCATGAGGCAGCGACCTACGTATGAACCTCTGGGAGAGAGCAGGGCGTTCATTATAGATGGCTGAATGACAATTATCCTTTAATGCCTTATGCTTAAGCTTTTCCTTTTCCTTTCCCATTTGTTGAACGGCTTCTGATTCTCTCGTTTCCGTCCTCTTCATTCTCATCATCCTCGTCCCGCGGAAGCTGGAAGCCCATCATACCCAGGAGGTTCCCTGTCGGGCCAGCCATGCCAGCCTGACTCTTGAAGCTTTCTAGCAGGTTCTTTGCCAAGTTGTAGTCAATTTCAACATCTTCGTCACTGTTCTCGTCTTCTCCAGTAACCTCCGGCAGGGTATTGGAATGGCTGCCTTCGCCCTCGTTCTCACCGGTATTCTTTAGTCGGGGGCGCTTCTCGGTAGTTGGGTCGAGCTTCAGAGCACCGTGCTGGTTTAGTTCGGCTTCGAATTCGGTTGTCAGTTTACGGATTTCATCATCCTCTTCAACGTCCACAGCAGCGGGTTCAGGCTTGGTCCTTGGGGTAGCCTTGCTGGTCGAGCTTAGTGTTGTGGATGGAAGGCCCATCATCTCTCTCATCATCCGGGCAAATTCCTCCTCGTCGAAGCTGACCTCCTTATCCTCGGATTCGCTATCCTCATCCGAGTCGTCCTCATCATCATCATAGTCCATGTCGTCGAGTTCTACGCCTTCCACTCCGGCATCTTCATCGTTGAGGAATGCTTCGAAACGGGATACAATCTTACGGAGATCAGACTGCGTGTTTGCGTCACCGAAACCCGAGTTTGCGGTCGTCGATGTGGGACCTCGCTTGCCGTCTAGTTCCCGTTCAAAGTCTTCGTAATTGATGTCCATCCAGGCTTCGCTGTCATCGCGGGCAGCATCCTTCCAGGACTTGATTTCTTGGTCTGTGGGAAGGGCGTCGTCGCCGTCTTCCTCGAGGTCCTCTAGGACAATCGCCAGCTCGCGCACGACTCTGTTTTTGCTTTTTTCCGCATTGGCAGCTAACATTTCAAATCCGCAGGTGAGTTTCATGCCAATGTCTAGTCTTGCCGTAGTTTTGTCCGCCTCGCCCGAAGGTGCTTCCTTTTGAGCTTTTTGGATCACGTCTTGCCAGCTTGGTGGCGCGTCAAACCGCTGTGAGCGTAGTTGTGCAAAGAGAACCCTGCTAAACCGCACAGATGTCGTAACCAGATCTTGTGGAGGGAATGTAAGTGGACCAGATGGTGAGATGACGCGCTTCAGTGCGATGGGGTCTCGAAGATAGAACGTATCGACCGCAGGTGCGACAGACTTGGGGAGCGAATGTAGTACGTAGGCCAGTTTCCTCGGTATTGCAACAAGCGAGTGATGTGTCGACTCAGTGATTTGTGCTGGGTATTTCTCGAGTCTGTAGAAGGCCTCGGCCTCGACAAATGTTGAGTGAACGAGGGCATCGGGTTTTGTTTTGAGGGCTTCGACTGCCTCCGCTAGTGTGAGGTTCCGGGATTTGAGACCTGCATCATCCTTGACTGGTATGACCAGGAGCTTTCCATCGTGGATCCATGTTCGGTTGTTGTCGATTTCCGGGTTGAGCCATTTGGGCAGGACGTTGGCGGCTTCGACCAGGAGAAACTCGCCATCTGTGTCAAAGACTCTGACCCAGAGGTTTGGGTGAGACTTTGTTAGCTCTCTGAGTATGTATACAACGAGCCACTCGTCCTCGACAGCGTCACCATAGTCGGTGACGCCGTGAAGATATACCAGGCCTGAAAGGTCAGTTTGAGGACTCAGCAACGGTCAAGAGTATCTTACCCCGTTCATTCCTGAGTGTGAGATCGAACTCATCCTTCTGCCAAATATAATCCTTGATGAGAGAAGATGCGAGGTTTGTGGCCGATTTGCGAATGTTTTCAATATGTGAGAGTTGTCTTCGAGCATCAGGCTGCGGATCTATGACAAAGAGTAAATACTCGACGCAGTTGTCGGGCAGTTGACCATCAAGTCTTGGCTGTCCACTCTCCTGAGAGGGGATATCTTCCTCCACAAAGGTAGACTTTGAGGACATTTTAAGCCAGATGCCTAGAGACGACTCCTTCAACCGATGCCGAGAGCCCCAAATTTCGAGATTGCAACTATAGGGTAGTTTCCCTTGGAGATGGGGGCTCTTCTGCGTCACCGTAGCACAATGGGCGCTAGGCCAAATTGGGAACAAAGAAAAGAATGAACCCCACTTTACCGACACGCCCGTCACGTCCTGGACGCGTAGAGTAGGAGCCTCCCAGGGCAACTTCACTTCTAGCTTGTTGCCCACCACTCACTTTGGGAAGCCACTCTCTGGGCCGGCGCGGGCAATTGCCGTTTCTTTTTACCTGATGTTTAATTGAATAAGACACCACAGCAGCCCATAGACTTGACCTACAGCTCTCACCACACAAGCGACTTTAATTCCATCATTCCAGCACCGAACCGTGCAGCCGTGCGCATCCAGTCATGGCGCCCAGCAAACGGTCGCGGCCTCTGGCTGACCAAGAGGACGACGATGTTGTCGATGTTCGCCAAGCGCGGTCCAACTTTCGACCCGAAGAATCTGTAAGATCCTCGCATGCGTGTTCGATACGTCAACCTGACCAGGACTGCCACAGAGGAAACGTGCACGAGTTTCTGTCCAAGACCCGAGAAGCGAACCTACGCCCCAACGAGACGAGACACCCAGTTCCCAGAGCGAAGATGAAGATGAAGAGCGCCGCGGGCTCCCAGACTCCCCGCCACAGACGCAGTATGAGCTCATGCGAGATGCTGGCTTCAGGCATCTGCAGCACACAGATTGGGACGACCAGCAGGCGACACAGAAGCTGGAGAATCGACCGAGGAGCCTCGGCAACAACATGGTATCCGAGAGTGGCATCGTAGAGAGCATTACTTGTTACAACTTCATGTGCCACGAGCGACTGCACGTTGAGCTCGGACCTCTCATCAACTTCATTGTCGGCGAGAACGGGAGTGGAAAGAGTGCTGTCCTTACCGCACTGACACTCTGTCTGGGTGGCAAGGCCAGTGATACCAACCGAGGAGGCAGTCTGAAGTCGTTCGTCAAGGAGGGCCGCGAGCACGGGAGCTTGGTCGTCAAGATCAAGAACGGAGGATCCGACGCCTACCAGCCCGACATCTATGGCGAATCCATTATTGTCGAGCGCCACTTCTCAAAATCCGGTAGCAGCGGGTTCAAGATCAAGAGCGCCGCGGGTCGAATTATCTCAACCAAGAAGCAGGAAGTTGACGAGATCTCGGAATGGTACGCTTTGCAGATCGGCAATCCTTTGACCGTTTTGTCCCAGGACAACGCACGGCAGTTCCTCAACTCGGCATCCCCTGCACAGAAGTACAAGTACTTTGTCTCCGGTGTCCAGCTGGAGCAGCTGGACAACGACTACAAAATGTCACAGGATACGCTCGACAAGACCCTCATCCTCAGAGAGGATCTGACGGCCAAGATCGAACATGTCAAGAAGGAAATGGAGGAGGCCCAGCGACTTGCCGAGACTGCACGAAAGAATGAAAGCCTAAGAGCCAAAGGACGACACTACAGACACCAATTGATCTGGTCCCAGGTCGTGGAGCAGGAAAGATTGCTCGCAGACTGCGAGGCTAATATCCAAAGACGAGAACAAGAAATCATTGAGGCTGAACAGCACCGCGATCGGATGTCTCAGGACTTTGCAACTGTCGACGAAAAATATGAAAGACTGATACAGGCCAGGGAAGAACTCGAGCAAGATAGGGATACATTCGAGGGACGCATCGCTAGGGCTCAGGCTGCCTACCAACAGGCCAAGAAGGATGAGTCCGAGCTGCTTGTAGAGGAGCGGGATGCCCATCAACGCCTTAAGACAGTCAAAGACGATATCAAATCCTGTGAGAAAAAAATTCAGGAAGAAGAACGTCGATTGGGCGAGTCTACAGGGTCTGCTCGTACGCAGAAGGATGCCGAGCTTGCGAATGCAACCAAGAAAGAACAGCTTTTGAAAGAACAAATCGAGCAAGCCCAGCAGCAGCTACCCACCCTCCAGAACCAACTCGCCGAAACTGAACGCGGCCTGAAGAAGCTGTCGCAAAACAAGGATATGAAACGTAAGGACATTGTCGCCGCAGAGCAGCGTGTCCAGGACCTCAAGGCAAGGACTGGTGGCCCGTATGATGGCTACGATAGAGACATCACCAACCTCGTCAAAGCGATCGCAAATGAAAGTGGCTTTGAAAAGAAACCTCTTGGGCCTATCGGCGCTCATATTCGGCTCACTAAGCCTGAGTGGTCGACTATTCTGGAGAGAACACTGGGAGACGGTCTCAACGCGTTCGTCGTCCAGAGCAAGTCTGATCAGACGAGGCTTTCCAACTTGATACGCCGACTTGGGATCCAGAAGCAGCCTCCAATCTACATTGCATATGGAGGCAGTATTGACACACGCAGCCAGGAACCGGATCCCCAGTTTGACACCATCCTGAGAGTTCTTCAATTCGACAACGACATCATCAGGTCACAGCTCATCATCAACAACCAGATTGAAAAGATTATTCTCATCCGGGAGCGTGTCGAGGCAGAAAGGGTCATGGTTGAGAATGTTCCCCCTCGTAACGTTGCTGCTTGTCTTTGCTTTCACGACGGCAAAGGCAAGCGAGGTTGGGGTCTGAGGTTGACGAACCGGAACGGCTCGATTGGAACGAGTCCAGTCAACCCAGGAAACATGAACATACGCCCCCGGATGCAATCGGACTCAGCCCAACAGGTTACCCTTCAGCAAGAAAACCTGAAGCAGTTGGGCTTGGAACTAGCCGAGATCGGCCGCGAGGACCGTCAGGCGCAACAAGCAGTGCAACGATGCAAGTCAGAACTCGATACCCTGCGCAAGGCTATCAAAAAGCACGAGGGCGACCTTCGTCGGACTCAAGCGGATATCGAGCGTGTTTCCATGGAACTTGATGCTTTCGAGGGCGTTGATGACCGGCTCAATAGTCTTCGAGCTGAGCTGGAGGAAAAGCGCTCCGAGGAAGACCAGCTGGGAAGCCAGTACGGAAACATTAGATTGACGAAGAGGGATCTGAACGAAAAATCCGAGAAGGCCAGGCTACACCTTGAAAATGAAAAGAATGAAAAAGAAGACTTCCAGAGCCGGGTCAACAAGGCGACCGAGAAAGTCAATGCGGCCGAGAACATGAGACGAGTGGCTCTTGCGAACAAGAACCATGGCTTCGAGAGAGTTGACATCGCAAAGAATGAGCGCCGACGCGCCGAGGAGAAGCGGGATCAGAAGGCCGGGGAAGTTGCAGACTTTACTAGGCAGGCTACCGAGATGATACCCGAGCGTGTCCACATCCCGGACAACGAGACCCATCGTAGCATCGAGTTGAAGTACGAGAAGGTCAGAGACCAGCTTAAACAGCGGGAGAAGCGGTTGGGAGCAACAGACGAGCAGATCTACGACCGCGCCACCGAGGCTCAAGCGCGATACGAAGATGTCATGAGACAGACCCGAGACGTTGATGACACTATCTCATCTCTGAAGCGCGCCATCGAACACCGTCTTCACCTCTGGCGCCAGTTTCAGCGCCAGATCAGTGCCCGCATCCGCATTCAGTTCAACTATCTACTCAGTGAGCGAGGCTTCCGTGGCAAGATTGACCTGGACCACCGTGCTCGTAAGGTGCTCATCCAGATCGAGCCGGACGAGACGCGGAAGAGCGCAGCCGGCAGGAATACCAAGACCTTGTCTGGTGGTGAGAAGTCCTTCTCGTCCATCTGTATGCTTCTCTCAGTATGGGAAGCAATTGGCTCGCCAATCCGGTGTCTGGATGAGTTTGACGTTTTCATGGATAATGTGAACCGTGCCATTAGCACGAACATGCTGGTAAGTGACTATCCCGAGCCGAAGTGCCATGACAAGATGACGAACTAATATGGCTGTTACAGGTGGACGCTGCGCGTCGCTCGGTATCGCGACAGTATATTCTTATCACACCCAATGCCATTGAGGGTCGAGCTAGGCTGGATAAAGACGTCAAGATCATTCGGTATGCCGTCCTCTTCTGAACAATTGCTGTGACATGTGACTGACCCAAGACCTTGCCAGACTTACTGATCCTCGTCAACGGACGCTTGAAAATTTCGCATAGGGTAAAGATGGGTGTGTTTCCGGAGTTACGTGTCAATGCGGTGTCGGCGAGGCGTTTAGAAGGGGTTTCAAAAGCAAATGATACCAGGCACAATTGGAATGGGTACTAGGGATCGGACTTGATATTACAACATGCGCTTGCCAAGACTTTTGTTATGTTTGATGAAAGTGGTTGTACATGGCTCATACACTATCGTACAGGCGGTTCTTCGTTTCCATTTTTTCTTCTTTGAAATCAGATAGTGGCCAAGCACTAATCTTAGACCCTGACTCCCTTGCTTCTTAGCACGTTGACGCCTGCGTTGAGTGTGAAACCCGCCCATTGACCAAAAGACCCGACGAGACCGCCGAGAGACTTGACCTCGCCTAGCCTTCGCTGAAGGAACTGCTTCGTCTCGATAAAGTCGGGGGATCGATCGTTGGTCATGAACAGCTCGCTTGTACTGTAGATCATGGATAGGCTGGCGCGCTTGGTGTACCAGGAGGGGTCAACGGCCTTATCACCTGCTAGGAACCAGATCTCATCGGAGAGCATGGCAAGTTCCTTGAGGGAGGCGGGGACGTAGCTTGGCTGAGCCATGATGGCCAGTGCCTGCGAACCAGAGTCATCAGCATGCTTCCAATCGCATCATGCATGAAATAGCATGTCGCATATTATCATGCCTCGCAACCAACCTACCTCTTGCCAACGGTCCAAGACCTCCTTGTTGCCCATAAGTCGCTCCCATGTCAAAGCCTCAACCCTCGCAGCAATTCCGGCTTGGTTGTTCTCGGGGAAAAGCTCCTGGTTGCGTACCGCTAGAGCTTCACGTTGAGTAGCGAGGTGATAGCGGATCAGACCAAAGGCGCCATCGGGGATGACAGTAGCGCTGATGTCGAGATAGCCAGCATCTCGAGCGCCGAGCCCGAGGGCCTTCTGCGAAAAACCGTGCTCGGGGACATGCTTGTAAGCAGCAGCGAGGATGGACTTTTCAGCATCGCCGAAAAGGCCGGGCGGCGGCGGGTGGTCGTAGGAGTGGAAAGGTCGGCGGGCAAGGTGTTGGATCAGTCTTGATGAGTGCAGGGCCGATGTCCTGGGGAGGATTCGGGCTGACGTCGACATGATGGGCAACTATCGGCGTGGGTTTAGGCACAGCTTGATGCTCTGGGGTTTCAATGGCGGCGCGGCGAGAGATGGGACGAGGTTCGACGAGGCTGTGGATCGGCCGATTGGAGATGCTGTGAATTGATTTCCGATGCGATTTTCCCCAATGCAGAACAGCAGCGGAAGGCTCCGGCGTGGGGCGGAAGCCGAGGAGCTCGGGCCACTTTCCGGTTCTGCGGTGCTCCCACTCTCGGGGCCCGTACTCCGTTGAATGTTTGAGGGAGGAGCCCAGCGCTCGGTACCTGATAATTCTACCTCACATATTTGTTGAAGCACCAGAACTCTTGCTCTCCAAGCTGCTCGCTTTTACCCGAACATCATAAAAGGTGCGAGAACTGAGCACGCCCAGAACACCGTCTATTGGGCTCCTCTTCTTTGCTCAACGTCTCCAAGATTCTCCAGTTTTAAGTAATCGGATGAGAGCCAGGATCGAAAAGTGTTGCAACAAGCCGGCTTTCCCATGTATCACCCAACAAAGGATCTGTCCCACAGATTGTGCTCTAGAATTGACGGTGTCCGCAGCGTCATGGTGATGGCGGGGTCCTTGCTGGTGTCGTGCTTACGGCCGAAGTTCTCTTCCGTTTCCGGATTCTTCAACGGTCCAAAGGGAGGGTAGCTCTGGGTCCGATATGCTTGTAAGCGAAAGGGCCTTAGACACTCGGGTTCCGGGGCCATGTCTCTTGCTGATGTACGAATGGCGCCCGCACCCGGTCCGTGATGGATGAACCATGGACGCGCCCGTAGCCGTCAAGTCCGCCGACCAGGCACAACTCTCTGACCTGCCCATTCTGCTATCCCAAACGAAGGCCGCGGCATGACTATAAGTAGTTGCTCCACATGGCCTGCTGCCAAAGGTCTGAGCGTCGTTAGATGCATTGCTGGGGATCCGCCTGTAACCTTGATGATCGGGCCTGGACAAGTCGGTTTTAGTGGTGTGCAAAACTCGCCGCACATCATGGTGGTTGACATAAATACTAGCATCTTCTTGGTGCAATCCTCTGCCTACAGGGCGCTTGCGATTATGTCTGGATGCCCTGATGTGCCCTTGTTATTTGTTAACTCTCACGGGCTGGTGTCATTTGTTAGTTCGGATTTCTTCGCGGCTTACAGTACTTTCGTAACCAAGGCTAAAAAGATCGAGAACCTTGATCGTCAACGCGAGCATTCGTCCATCAATGGCCCAACAGGTTCCGAGAGTCACAGGAGTACCCCAGCAGAACCAGTTCCTCGCCTGCTGGGTTATGTTGTACCTGATCACCCTGTTGCGCTCTGTCCTGAGAACCCGGTGATGGGGACCGCATCGGCTTGCATACTGTGCGATTGGGAAGCCCATCCTTGAACCAGGTGCGCCGAATTTACCTCTACAAGGGACAACCTGTCACAAAATCTGTCAGTTGTCCTTACAGGCTGCACTGGATTGGGTGCGTCTCGTCTCGTCCTCACGTCCTGGGCTCCTTGTACAGGAACATGTTGACAAGCTCTCTTCTCTCTCCCCGACTATGCCAGGTTTTTACCTGCACCCCGTCTATACCTGGCTTAGAGCTTGTGATGAGACATGGGAACCTGATCCGTGATCCGTTAAAGAGGGGTTGAGCACCGACAAATCACGAACTATTGGTCGGCTTCTTCCGCAATGTTGAGCGATGGCTGTCGTGTAACGGCGAGCTTTTTGCAACGGAATCAGAGTCAAGGCAACGCTGGCCAATCATGGCTTTCCCTTGGTGACTCTCAGCTGTGCAGGGACGTGGCTGGCTTGTAGCGAAATGCATACACAGTTTTGAAAATGTCTGGATGGACTGTCCGGCACGGCTCTTCCTTGGCCTTGGCCTCTCGTCCCCTGCAGTGTTGAATGTGAGTGATACCGAGGAAGCATGGGAAGCATGGGGCGGTTGTCTGGCAGGGATCCACAACCTGCCCGCGCGGTAAAGTCGGGTCGGCGGGATGGATGGCTCAGAGTCATCATTGAGCTCAGTGCAGGTCGGCCGCACGCCCAGCAAACACGACCTTCAGAAATGCCATGCCAGTAGCTCGGCGATCGAAAAGTGCCGTTCTCCTGGACGGATTGGCGGCCTATGCCACGAGATACGAGATGCAGGTGGGTTGTGACGGAAGCTTGCAAATGTACGAGTGCGGGATGTGGATTCGAACTGCAGATCTGGAGAGGACCGGAGTTGGCACCGAACCAAGCACACCAGTCCCTACATCGTATCGTAACCTTGGTTAAGGGCTGCATTGATCGGTTCCTGAAGCTTGTCAGTATAATTAGTATTCATGTATGTGTGCTGGCTAGGCACATCGAGAAAATCTCAGCATTTGCTGAAATCTTGATCCGAGGACCATGTAAGACAGAGGCTAGGCTGGATGGTGAAACCTGTATGCGTGCCGGTAGTACCAATCCATAGGGACTGGTGAGTTGACGAGCATCGAGTGCTTCACAGTCTCGTAGTGCAAACATGGTGTGTGAACCCTGAGCAGATGCAGACAAGGGGGTTTGCCTGCACTAACATCTGCCCGCTTTGAGCGCCTTGCAGCCATGGTCCACCGGGGAGAGCCAAGGACCGTTTCCTGGCTGGTGCAGTTGGTGTTGACAGTGTCCCACGATCCAGGCAACCAACTGCCGTGTTCGTTCGGAGGGCCTGCCTTGAGGTCTTGCCACGAGGATGTGAAAGGGGGCGAATGATGCCGGTGCTGCTTAGATCAGGACATGTTCACATCGACGGAATGCTCTCCGAGACCGTGGTAAAATAGAGCCCTTGCTAGGTTCGGACGCTTTGCATTGAGAGCTGGGGGGGTAGTTTGGGTGTGATCCATGCAAGGCCCCCTTCCTTTGTCTCTCAAATAGCTAATTCGTATCCCGCTAAGCTGGCATGTAGCTTCAGCGTTGTGAAAAGTAGTCTTGTCTAACACTCAGCGAAGTCGTGTCGTCAAAGAGTTGAGGGGCGAGCTGTGTATGTACATGGGGAAGATTGGATGGGAAAGTAGGGCTGTTGGAGGAGACTCGTGGAGGAATTAGCGTGAGCAAGTAACCAGGGTATGCACCTTCCTTGCTTTGGAGGCTTTCGAGTGGAAGAAACATCCCGATGGCTCTCGGCCTGAGGCCAGCCTACCCAAACGGGCTCCTTGCGTTGACTGTCTTGGGAGCAAGTACGGTACCTGCCAGGCTTGTTGTAAGGACAGCTTGCAGCTGGATGCAAAGGCTAGCTGGAGGGGAGGCAATAACATTCTGCTCCCTGAAATGACGACCTTGACGGCAAAACGGGCAGAGGTTCTGCAGATACGGACAAGCTGTCGATTTGCGTTCAAACGCTTGCTCAAGGTAGCTCCGGCAGCTACTGTACCTTAGCTCGGTCCATGATATGAGTGCTAAGAAGTAGGTGCCCGGTTATCATGCTCATGCCCGGTAAGCTCACAGTGGATACCATCGCGTCTGACCCCTGGCGCCATCCCTGCCGGGTCTTTTCATTCGTCGCCTGGTTTCTTCCCATCTCATCAACGCGTTCTTTTTCTTTTTTTTTGCGACAGAAGAGAACCTTGAAAGCCAGCACCAGAGCGACACACGGCCACCAGAGCCACGTTCGCCATTCCCTCCACCACCACCACCACCGCTGCCGCTGCCGCCGCCTCCGTCCACCGTTATCCGTCCCGTCGTCGCCATTCTGTCCTCGACCCCTCCCCCAAGGGACGTACTGCAGAGCCCACGCCCGAAGCGAAAAAAAAAACCCATCCATCCCAGCGACCCGCGTTTCACGCCCAGGCTTTTCAGCCAGCCAGCCCAGCACCACCACCACGCCCAAGCCCGATCCAAGCACAAATCCCCCCCCCGTGCTGCAGGCTGCTGCTTGCGTTTTATGCGACTTTGACTGTCCCTTCAGTTGGCTGACCGTGGACCCGTGGCTTGTTATTATTATTTTTTATCCAAAATTTCCTGGCCTGGGCATCCTGCTGCCCCCATAGCTACCTATCCTCGCTGTCGAGCCCCGTACTACGGCGTAGACACAAGCCGCGCTCCGTCTCCGCTTATTACCTCCGCCACTACCATACTGCGTACCTCTCTCCTCAGAACCGGTCGCGCCCGTCGTTCATCACCCGAACTCGCACCCGTCACTCACCATACGCGACAAGGACACCACCACCCACCCCCAACCAAAAAGGAGGTTTCTGTCCTGTACGTCCGGACCGTACGCACGCACGCAATAGAGCACAGTCACAATGGGTACGTTGCCGTCTTTTGCTTGATTTCCATGGCCCAACTGTCGTGGCCAGCAACCACTTGCTATCTGCCTGCCTCCCTATTGATGGCTACAAACGCGCGTCTGCTGCGGCTGTCTAGCAACGTGTGTCGTGGTCGACTCCTGCAAATCCTCCCCCCCTCCCCAATCCATACATACCTATCCTCACGTCTCGAGGCTGGGCGGCTTGAGCCTGCTGCAGTCGCCTCGTCTGCCTCAGCCTATCTCCCGAGCCTGATTGAGCCCAATTCAACCCATGCCTGAGCTCCCTCTCTCCCAAGCCTGAAGACAACAGAGCTTGAGCCTGACCCTCGGGCCTGTTACGGCTGCTGCTGTGTCTTGCTGTATCTGCGCGCTGCGCTCTCGCACTCCTCGGAGTGTCTTCATCAATCAATGTGATACCACCTCTTGCTTGATGCAGCCTCGGAGAGGCTCCATTCCACCCCGACAAGCTCTTCCAGCCGCCTCTTCTTTCTCGCGTCGCCTTTCCCCATTCACCCTTCACCACTGCATTATCAAAGCCCCCTTACCTGCATCTTTCCCGCCAAGGTCCACTCCACGCGCATCCCACCACCCCTCCACTACAAGCCGACCTCTGCCTACCTCTTACCAAGCTACCCTCACTCCCTGTTATTTCAATCACTCTTCCTCTTTCCTGCCCTCTTCGCCGTTGCGCGTCTTTCACTGAGGTTTTATCCTTTCTTCTTCGGTTTTCGATTCTAACGCTCACCTTTCTATAGCTGACTCAGGAGACACTTATCGACCCGTGAGTATCTAGATGCATTCCACTCTGCCTTCCCTTTGCCTCTAAAGTTGCCCTCTCCCGCTTTGAGCTTGCCTGCGCGCAATCACACTCTTTCCGTGCCGAGCTTGTGCGGTCCCCCGCGCTATTGTGCTGTCGTCTGCTCCCCGCTTGCTGCGCACGGCAACCTAGATCGCTACCCTCGATATCTGAGGCAAGCGTTGAGTAGGGCTCCGCTCATCCGAGATCGGCCGTCGCGACGCGCTTCCCTTAGCTCTACCACTGTCATCTCGTGCGCGAACCATCCCGTCGACGACTCATTCGCTACAGCTTCTGTTTCGTCGTTTGCGGGCAGTGATTCACGCTCGATTCGCGCGCGGCCTTGTTTTACCCGAGACAGTCATCAGTACCCCTCTTCCCTCCAGCACGCGCACGCTCCAGACCCCTCCCAACACAACTCAATCTTGGCATGGAACCACTTGTTGCCTTCCTCTCTGCTGACACAAACCAGCGCGAGAGGTCACGATCTCCTCGCAGACGTTCCAGAAGTCCCGACCGGTCGCATCGACGCCGGTCTTACTCCCCCCGCAGCCGATCAGCAAGCCGGGACGATTATCGACGAAACCGTGATCGGTCGCCCATGACTAGCACAGGCGCCCCAGGCGGAGGACCAAGTGCAGGATACAGCGGACAGGCTCCCCATCGATCGTACGAGGAGAGAGCTGCCGCCCGAGAACAAATGATGAACAACATTCGCGAATCATCCCAGCAGGACCGCCGGGTCTACGTCGGCAACCTTTCATACGATGTCAAGTGGCACCATCTCAAGGACTTCATGAGACAGGGTGAGGCTTTCAGCGCCGCGGATCGCAGGTGGAACACATGGGACTGACGAGATGGTTATCTAGCTGGAGAGGTGCTCTTTGCCGACGTGCTCTTGCTTCCAAACGGAATGTCGAAGGTGGGCTTCATCGCGTAGTCTTTTTTGGTTGGCTTTCCTTTGTGGTTCTTTATTCCCTCTTAGCCTTTGTGGATGGTTGGGTTGACGGGTTGGGACGCTGTCCTGGGTTGATTGTAGGGATGCGGGTAAGTTTCTCAGGACTCATTCACTTATACCGACTGGAGCTAATACGGTGCTAGAATTGTGGAATATGCTACACGGGAGCAAGCTCAACAAGCTGTTGCTCAGCTGAGCAACCAGAACCTCATGGGTCGCCTAGTCTACGTGCGCGAGGTAGGTTCTTACAAGCACTTTTGTAGAAGACAGGAAGCTGATGTAAAGACTCAAGGACCGTGAAGCCGAACCCCGATTTATCGGAGCAACTGGCGGCAACCGCGGCGGTTTCGGCGGCGGAATGCCCGGCGGTTTCAACCCGGGGTACGGCGGTGGTGGTGCCCCCGGTGGTGGCGGCCGTCAGATCTACGTGGCCAACGTTTGTTCCTCCTCAGCTTGTGTGCGTTGTACATGGATGATTGTTGACTCCATTTAGCTTCCCTTCAATGTAGGTTGGCAGGATCTGAAGGACTTGTTCCGACAAGCTGGTAAGTATTTGCGACCTCTGTCTTTGAGTCCATTCGTTGGTGGACTCGTAGTCTAACACCCATCTAGCCCGAAATGGTGCTGTGATCCGTGCCGACGTTCACATTGGACCTGATGGCCGACCTAAGGGTTCCGGTATTGTTGTTTTCGAGAGCCCCGATGACGCCCGCAACGCCATCCAGCAATTCAACGGCTACGACTGGCAAGGCCGGGTCCTCGAGGTGCGCGAGGACCGATATGCCGGCAGTGGACCCGGCATGGGCTTCGGCGGCCGTGGTGGCTATGGCGGCGGTATGCGCGGAGGTTTTGGTGGAGGATTCGGGCGTGGAGGGTTCGGCGGCGGTCGTGGAGGCTTTGGCTTCGGTGGCCGAGGTGGTTTCGCTGGAGGCGGCGGCGGCGGCGGCGGTTTCGAGCCCCCTGCCAGCTCTGTTCCTCCCAACCCTTTCACTGACTTCGCAACCGCTGGGACTGAGAGGAGCGAGACTATCTATGTTCGCAACGTAAGGTTTCCCACTGATTGCACCCTGATCTGGCCATTTACTAATTCACGACAGCTGCCCTGGTCGACTAGTAACGACGACTTGGTTGAGCTCTTCACCACCATCGGCAAGGTGGAGCAGGCCGAGATCCAGTACGAGCCCAGTGGCCGTTCCCGAGGCACTGGTGTCGTTCGTTTCGACTCTGCCGAGACTGCCGAGACCGCTATCGCTAAGTTCCAGGGCTACCAGTACGGCGGCCGTCCTCTTAACCTGAGCTTCGTCAAGTACCTGAACCAGGGTGGAAACGATGTCATGGACACAGACCCACATGGTGGCTTGACTCAGGATCAGATCATGTAAGAGGCAAGTGGTCAAGGCGACTGGGAATGGGCGTTGCACGACTATGAAGCTCCCAAACGACGACGGTTGAATGTTTCTTTTTCGGCTGAGACGACACGTGTCCCTCGGCTCGTTGCTTTTCTATACTCGAATCGTTCTTTCTTTTGGCAATATTCTTTTTCACGGGGCAGCAAAAGTTGGAGGTTATCGACGCCGGGTCTTAACACGTACGGGATACGCGATCGGACTCTGTTTCGAAGATGGATCGACGCCTTTTAATATGTTGAGAGACAGCCGACGAAGGGTTTGGACGATAGGCTCACGGAACAGCACCGACTTGGCCCTCCTTGACGCCGATACGACGGCGAGCGGTAACTGGGAAGGCAAGGCTGTTCGCTGAGTAAACGGAAAGGCCGACACCTCAGGCCGTAGGCCTCACAAAGGGTGACACATGGCTCTACCTAGAATGTATCTCGAGTAATCATGCGAAGGTTTCTAAGATTCGATGGTGGTGGTTTTGGTGAAGGAGAAAGCGTAGGAAGTATGAGGACGTGCGTAGCATCTCGGGGCGCATGGCAATTTGTCGGGCCGGGCGAGCGATTCGAGTGAAAGGTTGTACATGTCCATAATTGGACTAGGATTGCCGGCGTTGCGGAGTACTCAGGCCTGGTCTTGCTGCACTGTAAGCAACGATGACGATGACGACTGAGGATGCTCGTCCATGGCGTTGATAATAATGACAACGGTGAACGGCTCTATCTCTATCCTCGGGATGCCTTATCAGGCCTGTCATTGTAGCTTATCGTGAAGCAGTGGCCGACTCTCGCGATTTGTTCGTTCGCTGAATGAAGGGGGAGAGAGTCAGAGCCCAGAGGGCTCCAATCTCGCGGATGGATGCCTCGGGAGACCGGGAATCTAGATGGATAGAGGAGAGATCAACAATCACAGAAACATGGAGGAATACTACCAAGCACTCGTCGAGCAGAGGGTCCGACGATGTTCGGCAAGGAGCTTGAACTGGGCGTGGAGCCGCAACGGGAACGCTTGGTAAGCGGCAATGGATGTTTGTCTCGCACAGAGGCTCTAGCTTACATAGCTTGTAGTCTGTTTTTGTTTGCAATACCAAGCCGGATGCTCGACTTGCCGTCACGCTTCCCCGTAGATCGACATGTGCCAAGCCCATGGCCCGCAAGATCTCCATTCCTCCTGGGGTCATCTATCCCGCCGATGTCACAGTCATCTATGGCTACGGATGACTTGCAAATTACTGCTACTAGGTCAAGTGTTGTAAACATCATCATAAGAATAGCCTAGAGCATCGACTCTCGACTCTTCATAAGCAAGCACAAGCTTATCCCTACTATGGCAAAAAACGGAGCTCGCAATTGCCGTGTTTTCTTTACTGGCTAGTCTATTCTGTCCCGTCTCTACCGTGACTAGAACGACGAGACAGTGTCCCAAAGGCTACCCAATCGAGCCTCCTACCTACCCGAATTAGACACGTCATCTCATTCTGGTTTGGCAACCGAGCGCGCCTCTCTGCGCCAGGTTAGGAACATCCAATTGCGGGCGCTGACGGTTAAGCTTCGAAATAAGCTTGTCTTGGTGGCTGACCCATCTCGGGATCTCGCACTTCCGCAGTGCACCCCTACCGATGCCAAGATAGTTTCTCTGGCTTTTGTTTCTTTTCCTAGTTGAACCGTCTGCTTAAAGCGGGGTTGCGGGAGAGACATATGTGCCGAGCTCGAGGGCGGACTCTAGGCTGACGGAGGTGGTAGATGCCCTGCCTTATCCTATGTTGGAGCCGTACATGTAACCCTCATGTCATCGGCATCCCGGCCAACCCTAGCGGACGTACCTCTGTTAGCTCCCGGAGGACAAATACACAGGAGCAGATGAAACTACTATAGCTATATTCCCTCGATATTGCTCTACTATCAGGTTTAGACTCGTCATAATGCTTCATAGACCTTACCCTCTTCTAGTATTAAATCTTCCCAAGTTATCACAGGTTTATTTAGACTTACTATAGCATAAGGAATGTCTCGTGTGTCCCGTGTTTTTCTGTCGGCCCTCCCTCTACAGCAGCCTTGAGGAGAGGCAGCGTCTTGGCAGGTAGATCCGGGCGGTGGCTGTGGCATATGTTAGTTCCAATACCAAGGCGCTTGGTAAGTCAAGGACATGCTCACAATGATGCTTTGACGGAGTGTCGGCAGAGGGCGACCAAACAGACATACCTTTCCATACAGTTAACTGCCGAAACCATGACTAGGCCGAGGGGTAGCGCGTCCTGAGCGGTGATTATTGGACTTGGCCATCTCGTAACACGAGATCTCCTGCTTTGACTACTGCGATTCTGGTTATTGAGGTGGATTTGAGGCTTGATTGAGGGGCTTGCGATGACTTTGGACGAAGATCGTAATGACGTTGGTTGGGCGTATGTTGTTGGGACGTTGTCTGAATGTTTCAATGATGCTGGGAAGTCTATAAAAGGTGCAAAGACTCGCCAGAACCTCAAGACCTTCTCATCCCATATCAGATCAATACCATAGCTTCCTCTTACCTCCCCAATCCCTCTAAGTCATTAGTTTAACTTCTTTCAAAGCAAAGATGAAGTTCTCTCTCTTTACCCTTGCTCTCAGCACTCTGGCTGCCGCCTCGCCTGTGCCCGAGAGCGAGCAACATGACAAGCGAATCCTCGGTCTTCTTAAGCCCAAGGGAGGCGTTCCCTTCGATTTCACTTCGACCTGGGAGGTCACTGCCACCCCTGACCAGGTCGTTGACATGGAGAACAAGTTTACCGGTGGCTTGGCGGGCAGCAAAGGTCTCTTCAAGCTCGGCATCAACTCCAAAGAGGACATCATCTGCTACAACATCACCCTCTACGGCTTCCGCGGCAACTTCCAGTCCCCTGCCAATACAGCCACTCACATCCACGAGGCTGCCAAGGGCAAGTCTGGTCCTCCTCGGTAAGTTCGGCCGGATACGAGGTGGGATCGGCGTGTGAAGACAAACTGACCTGGCCCTAGTATCGCCTTCCCTAACCCTGTTGGGGACGAGAAGCGTCGCAACGCTGTCGGCTGCCTCCAGGGCCCGTTCCGTACTGGCGTCATCCAGAACGGCAAGGATACCGGTGAGGGCTTCAAGCTGAAGCAGATCGAGCAGAACCCTGCTCTCTTCTTTGCCGACTCGCACTCTAGCCTTGCCGTCCCTGGCGCTTTCCGAGGGCAGCTCAACACTGGTCGCTGCTCTTGAGGGGTTGGCACTCGGAGGGTGATTCACTACCTGATTAATGGTTTGGTTCAAAAGAAGTGATGTGTAAAGAAGACTCGAGGACATGAAAGGCGCCCTTAAGGGCATAATGGTCACTCCCTCATGTGCTGTAGGAGGTGCTGGTTGTGGTGGCTTTATCGTATTGTGTAACATGATAATTCATTAATAAACGACGTGACCTTGACCTCTGACCCTTAACCTCATGACCCAGAAGATTATGCTATGCCCTTACGAATTTTAGGTAAAAGAACCCTAAGACGCAGCCTTCTTCTTCTTTGCCTTAGCCTTCTTCTTGCTCCGGTCTCTGGGTTTCAATGCCGTCATCCCACCCTTGCAGATGTCCGCGTACCGCACGTAAAAGGCCTCTAGGTCTTCAGGCTGGACAACCGTAGAAAGCTTGACTTTGCTGGCGCGGTCCTTCTTGGGCTGGCCGTTTGTTGCTCGGATGACGAGGGGTAAAGGCTTGCCAGGATGCGTGTCTGGTGAGGGCTCCTCTTCTGAGGGGCTAGGAATATCTTGACCAAAGGTGACTGACGGAGGTTTAGCACCTTCAATGATTGAAGAGATTCCGACAAGACTTACGTCGTTTCTGGGTCAGGTAGATGGCGCCATGATCGCTTCCCTTGCGGTGGTTGAAGAGTTCTCCCAGCTTGGCGAAGAACTGTCATTTTGTCAGGTTCCATGGTTCTTTGGTAGATAGAGGCGCAGCCGATTTGAGCGCATTCGCGTTGAAGTTGAGGAATATGCTTACCTCGTCATGGCTCATATGAGTATCGGCCATGGTAATAAGAAATAGGCCGCGGCCAATGAAAGAGCGCTTGCCAAAGGATGAATATCGAACGTTAAGGTTGAAGTTGAATGAGTTTCGAGCGTGTGCCCCGCCATCCATGAGAGGTAGACTGTGGCGCATGTCGTCAAAGTGTGGCGGACCGCGTGGCGCAACTCGGGTCTTGGCATTTTGACTGGAGCTTGACTTTTTTTTTTTTTTCCGATAAGATTGTACGGAACCTGTCTCCTTCAGTTGGTTTTCACGTTTTCAACGCTTTTTTCAATATCAAGCAAGCTTTCTACAACGGTAGGGAATCTTTTAGACCGAGATGGCTGTAAAGGTCATCTAATCATTTCCTTACATAGTTTCTTTTTTAGCATCCCTCGAGGTGACCCTGCAGTATGGCTTCTGTTCCGGAACTTCAACAAAAGCTCTTCAAGCGCATGGGTTTGGATGCGCCAGAGCCCAAGCAACAACATAATCCAGGACAACGACGGCGACCAGGCCACCAACTTTCACGAAAGGAGCAAAGAAAAGCCCAAAGAGTGCAGAAGCGATCTCATATTTACTCAAGACCAGCTGCCACGGAGCACAGGTCTCAGCCACATGCTCAGAAAAGGCAGAATGGGGGCGCTCAAAGTTCTAAGCCCAAGGTGAACAACCCTCAGTCAAGGACTACGACGAAAGTGGACGAGGATGGGGACGAGTCTGAGGGAGATGAGGAGGAGGATGACGACGAGGACATCTCTTTAGGCGAAGATGACGACGGGGATGACCTCTTGGATGACGACGACGATGAGGAAGAGGAAGATGTCAAGCTCCGAGGAAAGAGTGAAAATAAGGGTGTTTCAAAGGCCGTTCAAGAGAGACTCGCTCAAGACGACGCGGAAATCGAAGCATTTGAGCGGAAGCTGGGTATTAAAAAGGGACGGAAATCTCTGCCCCAGTCTTTCAAGGACGACGGTCTAGGTGATTTACTGGACGACTTGGGTGGCGAAGAGGATTCAGGAGATGACGATTCTAAAAAGAGGAAGAATGAATATGACGACTGGTTGGCATCAAAGAGGAGGAAGACGGCACAGCCAACGAGTCAATCTAGGGCACGAGACGAAACTGATGAGGACGACGAAGACGACCTGGATTCGGAAGGAGATTCCGCAGACGACGATGAGGATCTGGACCTTATGGACGAAGATAATGAAGATGGGGGCGATTTTGACGACGAATCCTTTGACGGCTTTGATGACGACGTTGCCGACAAAACACCAGCACAACCACGGCAAAGGGAGAACCCATATGTCGCGCCAACAACTGGGGTCACAGTTGCGAAATATGTCCCTCCCTCGATGCGAAAAGCAGCGGGTACCGAAGAAGAGCACAGAAGCCGACTACGAAAACAGGTCCAGGGTTTTATCAACCGACTCACAGACGCCAATATCCTCTCTATCGTGCAATCTGTGGAAGAACTTTACCAGAAGAATGCGCGTGGCGATGTCACGGACATCATTACCGACGCGATTATGGCGCAGATTTGCAAGCCGGAGAGCTTGCCAGACCAGTTCTTTGTCCTAACCGGCGGATTTGCAGCCGCTATCTATCGAATCATCGGATCGAGTTTCGGTTCGCACTTGATACGCCGGGTCGTGGCCGACTTTGGGGCTCAGTACGAGCAGGCGAGCAAAGACGTCAACGCCGAGTCCGCAATCCAGAAAGAAGCTTCCAACATCCTCACCCTTCTCTCACAGCTCTATGTTTTCGAGGTCGTCAGCTGCAAAATCATCTTTGACTACATGGAGAAACTTCTAGGCGACCTGACCGAGGTCAACGTGGAGTTACTTTTACGGATCTGCCGCATGGCTGGTCGACTGCTCCGACGAGATGATCCGCAAGCGCTGAAGCACGTCTCTGGGGTCCTCAACCAGTCTGTCTCCAAGGCGGGCTACAACAACGTGTCCGCTCGTACCAAGTTCATGATCGAGACCATCACAGACCTCAAAAACCTCAAGCCCAAGGCCCGGGGTATGGATTCTGCCGTTGTTTCGGAACACGTGCAACGCATGAAGAAGCGACTGGGTGAGCTCAAGTCTCAATCACGAAGACTTGATGGCCTTGCGCCTATGGGTATGGGCCTGGTAGATATTGAGGGAGCAGAGACACGGGGCAAATGGTGGCTGGTAGGCGCCAGCGTTCCTACAAACCTCCTAGATAAGAGCCGCAAGGAGTCTGAGGCAGCAGATGGCGACTACGAGTCGAGTGACCACGAGGATATGGATATTGTTCTGCCAGACTATCCAAAGAAAGCTCGAGCACAGGGTCTCAGTGGAACAGCACAAGTTGCCATCTTTACAGCGCTCATGTCGGCGTCGAATTACGAGCATGGCTACAGGCAATTCGTCAACCTTCGACTGAAGAAGGATGACCAACTGGAGATTGCTAGGGTCCTGGTGCAATGCGTGGGCAGCGAGACCCAATACAATCCCTACTACGCTCTTGTGGGAAAACAGGCCTGCTCAAGCAACAGCCGAATTAGGTTTGCGATCCAAAACCGGCTGTGGAGGATATTCAGAAGCCTTGGAGAGTCTCTGTTCGGAGAAGAGCCGGAGGAGGACGAGACGGCTGAGGGTGAACGGATGAAGGACGAGAGGCGTATCACCAACGTCGCCAAGTTCTATGCGTCGCTCGTTGTAGACGGAGCATTGGGCATTGCCATCCTCAAGCCCGTAGAGATCCCCGAAGCTAATCACTGGACGTCGATGTTTGTGCAATTGTTCGTCATCGCGCTCCTCCAGGAATGTCGACGGGGCAAGGGACCAGATCAAGATGTCAAGGTGGAAAAGATCTTTGGCGGGGCCCGAGAGCTGCCGGGCCTAGCAGCGGGAATTCATTGGATGCTACGGAAGAAGATCCGGAAGACCAAGTTGGTTGGCGCCAAGGAGTTGAAGAAGCTGGAGGGCGTTCGGGAGAAGGCGCAGATTGTTGTGCAAGCCGTCGCAGTTGAGGGGTAATTTATCGAGGGAGCCGAGGAAAGATAGAGGCGGAAATGCATAATACTATCAGCAATTATCCATGTTGGGCGGCTGCCCAATCGTGGGGAAGCTATTTCTTTGCTCGGTGTTCTCGTCCGTACCTAGCGGCTCAGTCCTCCGTGAACCGTTTATCAATGGCGGCAGTGACGTCGATAACCCGAAGGCAATTGACCTCCGTGGCCGGGTAGTAACGGGATACGCCGGGTTGTCGGAGGACGTTTTCAATGATGGCGGTCCGTCGTTGGGGGCGGTTGAGAGGTTTTGGGGTAACGTCTCGGCGTTCGTTGGGACGAAATGCCCGAAATCCAAGGCATTGATTAGCCGACTTGGGAGCAGGAACAAGAATACCTTAGCTCCAGACTTGAACGCGCACGGGAACAGCAGGAGCAGGGCCATTAGCAATTGTCGTTGGGAGGCCGGAGATGCATGTCCAGGGCTTTACAGGGCACGCGCAGCAGGTGAAGGGGCGCTGTGAGTGGGCGCTCTCACCGAGAGTTGACCAGTAAAGTGTAGGTACCGTGGGACCGTCTCGGCTGCTCTGGAAAAAATTACCTGATGGGCGGGCTTCCCTTTGCCGAAGCTCCCTGTGCCTGTGCGCCCGGCCGCCAAACTTGGACGGGCGAGCTTTGTTGCGGCAACGATCCTCTCCCTCAACCTCAACCTCACCCTCGCCTCTCGTCGACTTTTTCCTCCTTCTCCTCCACAATCCCTCCCCATTGCCTCTCCTCACAACCTCCTCCAACATGCTCTCCAGTCGCTTAATATCACGAGCCGCTGCTCGTCCGGCTTTCCAAAAATCTACGTGAGTTTACATTGCGCCCTGCTTGCTCAGGAGAAGCTACCAAAACTTGGCTTCTGCTGGGCCCCCCATCGAGGGAAAAAATCACTCGTTGGCTAACCTTCGCTATCTCTCTTGCTAGCCTTCCCACCGTCGTCGCCTCATCTTCCCTGTCGCGATGGAGTCGCGGATATGCCTCTGAGTCTGGTGTGTTACCTCCGAGCTCGTCGGAGCATGACCCGAACAGCTTTTCGCTGACTGGAATTTCTCGCAGAGGAGAAGGATCTCGTCGTCATCGGTGGCGGCGTGGCTGGCTACGTCGCTGCTATCAAGGCTGGCCAGGAAGGCTTGAAGGTCGGTTGATTATCCCAGACCCGAGCTGCCAGCTCGGTCCTCGGGCGAATGGGCAAGCGAACAGAATGGGCTGACCATAACTCTTCCCCTCGGTGTAGGTGACCTGCATTGAGAAGCGCGGCACTCTTGGCGGTACCTGCTTGAACGTCGGCTGCATTCCTTCAAAATCTCTCCTCAACAACTCGCACCTTTACCACCAGATCCTCCACGACACCAAGAACCGCGGTATTGAGGTCGGCGATGTTAAACTCAACCTGGCCAACTTCATGAAGGCCAAGGAGACCTCCGTCTCCGGTCTGACCAAGGGTATCGAGTTTCTTTTCAAGAAGAACGGGGTTGAGTACATCAAGGGTACCGGTTCCTTCGTCAACGAGAACGAGGTCAAGGTTGACCTCAATGAGGGTGGCGAGACCAGCGTTCGCGGCAAGAACATCCTCATCGCCACCGGTTCCGAGGCCACCCCCTTCCCCGGTCTCGAGATTGACGAGAAGCGCGTCATCACCAGCACCGGCGCCATCGCCCTCGAGGAGATCCCCAAGACCATGACCGTCATTGGTGGTGGTATCATTGGTCTTGAGATGGCCTCTGTCTGGTCGCGGTTGGGCTCCAAGGTCACCATTGTCGAGTTCCTCGGCCAGATTGGTGGCCCTGGTATGGACACCGAGATCGCCAAAGCCACCCAGAAGCTCCTCAAGAAGCAGGGTTTGGAGTTCAAGCTCAACACCAAGGTCGTCAGCGGTGACAAGTCTGGCGAGCTTGTGAAGCTTGAGATCGACTCTGCCAAGGGCGGCAAGCCTGAGACCGTACGTATAGAGAATCTACTTCTCACAGACCATGGAACTGACAAAGTTATAGATCGAGTCCGATGTCGTCCTCGTCGCTATCGGCCGACGGCCCTACACCGCCGGTCTGGGCCTTGAGAACATTGGCCTCGAGACTGATGAGCGTGGCCGTGTCATCATCGACTCCGAGTACCGAACCAAGATCCCTCACATCCGCTGTGTCGGTGATGTCACCTTCGGCCCCATGCTTGCGCACAAGGCCGAGGAGGAGGCCGTCGCCGCCATCGAGTACGTCAAGAAGGGCTACGGCCACGTCAACTATGGTGCCATTCCCTCCGTCATGTACACCCACCCCGAGGTCGCCTGGGTTGGCCAGAGCGAGCAGGACCTCAAGAACCAGAAGATCCCCTACAAAGTTGGCACCTTCCCCTTCGCCGCCAACTCTCGAGCCAAGACCAACCTCGACACTGACGGTATGGTCAAGATGTTGGCTGACCCTGAGACCGACCGTCTTCTCGGTGTCCACATCATCGGCCCCAACGCCGGTGAGATGATTGCTGAGGGTACCCTGGCTCTTGAATACGGCGCGTCCAGCGAGGACATTGCCCGAACCTGCCACGCCCACCCCACACTGGCTGAGGCTTTCAAGGAGGCCGCCATGGCTACTCATGGCAAGGCCATCCACTACTAAGCGATGCCAAGGCGGACAGGAGTTTTGGATAGGTGGCTGGATGCCAGTGAGTTTAAGCTCGCACCAGCCGGTTTCTTCTGTGGCCTCTGTGGTGAGCAACAGACGCTCTTGAGATGAATGGAATGACTGTGGTCGCCGAGAACATATCAAAAAAACAACAAAGGGTCAAAGAGGGGCCTCATCAGGACTGTGTGGGCGGGATAGAGCCCGAGGCGTCTCGGACTCTGGGTTGTGTAAACTAGTAATATTTTCGTTTTGTCCAAGCATGATGAATGGAAACCACACGGCAAGATGCGTGGGCTGCATGTCTGAAGAATTCGATGTTCCAGTCACAAGGCGAATGGAAAGTGAGATGAATGCTTTGATACATTGGGATATGCATGGACCTGACAGGAGCCCGCCCATTCCAGGTTACAGCTATGTTTGGGAGCAAAGTTGGCATCGTCAGAAAACACAGTATTTATGAGATATGCCCTTAGGTTGTAGCAGGTCTCAATTCGTGCTTATTCAACAAGAACAAAAAGTGTATTCTAGCTATAAGCCTTCCAAAGGTGTTGCGACACAGCCTTGTAAACCTCAATATATGATGAGTGGTAGGTAGTCAAATTGGGAGCCACGGCTTACATGAGCTACGATTTTATCTTTTTTTAACCTCCGTGACCCATGATGCATGATTTCCTGGTACTCCCTTTGTTCCATGTCGAGAGACGAGTAGGTGTGAAAGCCGATCTGCGCCTAGATATTTAAGAATTGGGTCATTTTAAGGATAACATGGGCGACAGGATACGACCTCGGTGACAGTCGACCTGCGTATTCGTTCCTGGTAATTGCAAAGTGGCATCGGAACCAAGAGCTTCCGGAGGGGTCGTGGCAGGACCGCATATCAACCAGATCAGCCCATATCAAGGAGAAAGCCATGGGCATGGGTATTGTAGGGTTCTAACTTGACAACTCCCCACTGGATGACAGGTGCAGCTGGTTGGCCAATTAAGAGAAGGTCAGCTGAGAAGCTTTGGACAAAGCTTGAACAGAGCTGACAAAAGTCTGGAATGACAGAGAAACGCTGTAAGAGCTGGTTCTGGCCAGAGGTAGGCTAACACGGCCCATGGCTCCTCAAGACTTTGTCGCAATGAGTTGCAACGCTCAATTGATGCGTGTCTCATGAGACAAGACTGAGAAGGAGGCTGTATATGCGTATTTCCGTCATACGGACTTTTGGACGGACCCCGACAGGCTTACTCACCGGCGATCGGGTTCTAATTGGGGACATAAAGTCGTCGAGTGGATTTGCTTTTCCCTTTGCTAGCCATCTTTACAAGGTTGGGGAAGATGCCTGGTGGCAATTGCGCGTCTCAATCAAATAGTCCAAGTGTCCTGAAACAGTTGCCTATTCGCTAACATGGAATTGATCCTGATTGCTTCATCAGGAGCCTTTGGAGATGTGTAGAATTTAAGCAGATTACGTGTAAGAGGCCTCAATTAATTTGGTTGCCTTTCACATGGAGGCCCATGGCAGCGTTTAAGGGACTTTGGCGTGCGGCGGGGTTCCTTGTCAGGCCCCGCTCCACTGTTGCAGTTGCGGGCAGTCCAGCTCAGGCGGGCAGGGCCTGTCTTGCAGTGGGATCGGGCCACCGTCTGCCACTGCTCCACCACTGCCGGTGCTGGAACTCGACACGCAGCCAAAATGGAAAGATGCGGTGAATTGAGCCGTCGTTGATTTGACCTCGTCCATCCCTCCATCTACCCCGGTATCCCCCCTTCTTTTAAACTTGCCATTTCCTCCCACACTCTCTCCCTTGGTTCAGAAGCACTCGTTGTAGGGCATTCTGCTTCATCTTATTCCTCATGTTGCAATTGTCCTAGTCAATCCTTTCTAGTCTGACTTTGTGCTGTTTGTTTAGCATTATCTTGTTGCCGCGTTCGCCTTTGTGTCGCTTATCGCGATGGCGCCTAGCTCTATCGTGACGGGCTTGCCCCCGGCGCCCGGCAATGGGCCAAGCAGGACGCTTCAGCTCATGACCCGAGACGAGATCGAAGCCTTGATTGCTGAAGGCCGTAAGATCATCATCTTCCACCAGCAAGTTGTCAAGGTCGACCCGTGGCTGCCGTACCACCCCGGTGGTGACAAGGCCATGCTTCACATGGTAGGCAAAGATGCCTCTGATGAAGTTGACTCGTACGTCTACCGTTTACTAATTGATCTCCCTTGAAAACCCTATGAAATCGAGACTGACTGTCCTTGTGCCTTGCAGTCTCCACTCCTTCGAAGCCCGTCAGCAGATGTTGCGCTACCGCATCGGTCGCATTGAAGGTTCCTGGACGAACTTCGTGCCGCCTATCCAGGGCGGCGTCTTCCGCACTCGCCAAGAGATCGAACAAGCTTCCTTGAACGACGAACACCCCGCAGATGCAGCTTCGAGTGCGCCATCCTCCCGCGTACCCTCCCCAGTCTTCGACGAGGACGACACCCAGGGCCTTCGACAGAGATCGAGTGACAAGATCAAGAAGGGAGATCGTGCGCCCTCGGTGTCGTCGGCTTCAACAGTGGAGGAGACAGAGATGGATGGCATGTCGTATTTGGACACGATTACCCGAGAGCACATCACTCTGGATCTCGACAAGTACCCTGCCCCCGACGAGGAAACCCAGGCCAAGATCATCGTCAAGTATCGCGAGCTTCACCAACGGATCTACGACGCCGGGCTCTACAAGTGCAACTATTGGGCTTACGGGAAGGAGTGCTGTCGCTATTTTGGCCTATTCACGGGGTCCATGCTTTGTCTTCGTTATGAGTGGTATACCCTCAGCGCCTTTCTCCTCGGCGCTATGTGGCATCAGCTCGTGTTTAGTGCCCATGATGCTGGGCACATGGGCATCACCCACAACTTCCATGTCGACTCGTGCATTGGTATCCTCATCGCCGACTTTATCGGAGGCCTTTCCATGGGCTGGTGGAAGCGAAACCACAACGTCCATCACATCGTCACCAACGCTCCCGAGCATGACCCTGATATCGAGCACATGCCTCTCTTTGCTGTGTCGCACCGCTTCCTTGGTAGCTTGACGTCGAGCTATTACGAAAAAGTGATGAGCTACGACGCCGTGGCAAAGGTGCTTCTGCGAATCCAGTCCTGGACCTACTACCCGTTCCTCGCCTTTGGCCGCTTCAACCTGTACCGCTTGTCCTGGGACTTTCTCATCATGGGCCGTGGCCCTAAGAAGGGGCCTGCGTGGTGGCATTGGTGGCTTGAGGTTGCTGGCCAGGTCTTCTTCTGGATTTGGTTCGGCTATGGCATCATCTACAAGACCCTCCCCGACAACTGGACTCGGTTCGTCTATATCATGGTCAGCCACATCACCCAGTCGCCGCTTCATCTTCAAATCGTGCTATCCCACTTTGCCATGAGCACTGCCGACCTGGGTCCTCAGGAGTCGTTTCCCCAGAAGATGTTGCGAACGACCATGGATGTTGACTGCCCCGAGTGGCTCGACTTCATCCATGGCGGCCTTCAGTTCCAGGTCATCCACCATCTCTTCCCCCGCGTGCCCCGGCACAACCTGCGCAAGACGCAGAAACTTGTGCAGGAGTTCTGCAACGAGGTCAATATTCCCTACGCACTGTACGGGTTCACCAACAGCAACAAGCAGGTTATTGGAAGACTGTCCGAGGTGTCGAGGCAGGCAGCGATCCTTTCAAAGTGCCAGCAGACGATTATGCGCAGCGGAGATTTCTCTGGCCATGGCCACCACCACCATCACTAGACGGAAGAATACCTGCGGGCTAACATTTATTGCTGTACATATCTTGGCTGTTTGCCGTTTGTTACTTGGTCAAAAAGTTCTGCTTAAAACCTAAGACTACTAGATGAGCAACACACTTGATGCTAGACCTTTTCATAGATGAATTGATGAGCATATGAAGAGACTGACCGAACCCTGCCTCATTTCACATAGTGGATTAGAAAGAAGGGGCCAGAGGCTGACACTCTTGCACCCTTCCTGTCATCGCCAACAAACGAAGTCTGATCGATAATGAACTCATCTTATTTCACAGCTACAGTCAGGCTAACCAAATCCAAGAGGAAAATAACACAGACTTGCAAGGGCAAGATGTTTCTATATTCAAGGTATTTTGTGGAGAACACTGCTCTCAATGAAGAAGGAGTATGTAATGCCGTTATGATAATAGCAGTCTGGCATAATAAGGGCTAGGAAACATCGGGCGTCGGTTCTTCTGTCTCTCTGCTGTACATGGCTGGCATGATATTACAGCCGCCATGGTTGGATTTGTCTCTGTCGGAAGTTACATCTGTTCTGTGCAAGGCATGGGAGGCAACCGATTCAAGGTGTAGCGTTTGGCGGTATGGCAACTCCGGACTTGAACAAGGCTCTAGACCAAGAGAAGGGTTGCTTGTGCCATCAACCAGCAGAAGTGCAGGACTCATGGTGAACGCGGGCATCGGCGCTTACACCGGTAGTAGAGTGCATATGATGCATCAAGGTTAGCATGACGATCAAAGGATAGGCCCTGCGATGACGGTGCGTTGCCAGATGGCCGGGTTCTCGACGACGATCCTCGTGATGATCGCCGAGAAAGTCGTCGTGTGGGCTGGCGCGGGAGATGGGCGATTTTGAGGCTCCAACGGTTGGCGATGCCAGACCGGGGTAGCCGCCATCACATGCGCCTCTGGTGGGAGCCGAGTGACGTCGACGTGTCGCACGCAACAGGACGAGGTCATGGTGGGCTCGCAAGCCTGATGGGTGAGAAGTTGTTGGTGTGTGGTACCGAGTTTGACGCGAATGGCCTGCGGACGCATGCGGGTTTTCGGGGGCGGCCAAACATGTGGCATTTTGCCGAGTTGCTTGCATGTCTTGTTGCCCGGCATTGCCCATCATGATAGTCCATGTTGGCAGGGGAGGGGATCTGGACGAGATCTAGCTATGGATGGGTTCAGTGCTGTTTGACACGAGTGCCATAGGCAACGTGGTCAGTTTCCTGACCTGGACACAACATGGTCGGTTTCATCCGAAATATCAATGTCTGTGACCGGCTACCTTGATAACTGAACCTCGAGCGTCTCTGTATGATGCATCTCAGGCTGCACAGCTTGGCTCTAGACGCGCTCGTGCGTCACAGGCACAGTTCCAAGTGTGGCTCGTGGGGCGTCTGGTCTGGTGGGGTTCGACTCCCCCAAATGCTCCTTACCTTGGCTCTGGCTCGCTCGCCTTACAGTGCGTGAGGGTGCCTACCGCCTGCCTTACCTCCCCGTCCGTCCCCAATCCGAAACGAACCAACCATCAACCTTGGACTTGGAACCTAATCCTCTCGACAACAAATCTACTACCACGACCCAACAAGCGAGCTTCTACTACCGATCATCTAGCATCATCGTCTCATCACCCCGGCGCACCCTCCAAACTCAAGTCGCAGCTCCCGTCGTCGCGTCCAGCGGGCGATGTGAATGAGCTGCAGCCATGGATGCCAACATCCAGCGGGCCCTCAATGATAAGCTCTACGACAGGCGCAAGATTGGCGCTCTTGAGTATGTCTCACCTTTTCTCATGCTCGTTTCCATCTCGACTTTCATCCCAGTGCAGCATCTCTCTCGGGGCTCTACATGACCGACTTGACTCCCCTGCCCCCGTTGCTTTGTTCCTCTGGTCTCTTTTAAGCTTCACAGCATGCATGTCGCACCTCCTCTCCTTCGCCCAACCTGCTATACCCCCCCTGTTCAAGGACCTAACCGTTGACCACCATCCAATAGTCTTGAGCGCGTCATTCGGGAACTTGTGAGCACAAAAGACTATCAGCGTGTCCACGATATTCTCGAGCAACTCTGTAATGACTACGCCTATGCTGTGCACCAGCCCCATGCCAGGAATGGGGGTTTGATCGGTTTGGCCGCTGCGGCTATAGCCCTCGGGCCAGTAAGTTTCAACCCCCTCATGAAAACTATGATGCAGTCGTTGCCCCTTCCTATCAAGAGATGTGGATTTTTCTACGAGTCTCGAGTGCCCGCGGTTTTATCCTTCTATTTCTCGGCTTCTGACACCGACTTTTAGGAACTTCCTCGGTATCTCGCTAAAATCGTACCCCCAGTATTAGCCTGCTTCACCGATCAGGACGCGAGGGTGAGATACTATGCTTGCGAGGCCATGTACAATATCGCCAAAGTTGCGAAGGGCGAGATCTTGGTGTATTTTAATAGCATCTTCGATCAGCTCTGTAAGGTACGTTTCCCTGCGACACTGGTCGGTAAGATCATAGAAAGCTTACACTATTATCCTCCTATCTAGCTTGGTGCAGACTCGGAGCTATCAGTCAAGAATGGCGCAGAGTTGCTGGACCGCCTCATCAAAGATATCGTTTCAGAGTCAGCCGCTTCCTATGTCTCTATCCTCGAGGCACCACCCGAATTTGACGGTGATGACAAGGTATCACTAGATGACCATTCTCACTTGCCCACAGCCTTCTCGCTCCCACGATTCATTCCTCTGCTCAAAGAACGCATCTTTGTCATCAACCCCTTCACTCGCCAATTCCTTGTTGGCTGGATCACTCTTCTCGACTCAATCCCGGATCTCGAACTAGTCACCTATCTACCAGACTTTCTTGGGGGTCTTCTCAAGTTCTTATCGGATCAGAATTCGGATGTTCGGGCTGCTACGCAGACTTGTTTGGATAAGTTCTTGAACGAAATCAAGCGCATCTCCCGGATCAAGAAGGGTATCTTGGAGAGCAAAAGGTCAAAAGAGGGTGCCAAGAGGAAGCGACAGGATTCTATTGACAGCGAATCCATCAACCCAGAGCTCGAGGAAGGAGATGAACTCGACTCGGAGGCTGCCGGCGAGGATGACGACGATAGCAGCGGAGGAGACTGGATTCCGGGCCAAGATGTCGAGATCAACTACAAGGAAATTCTTGAGATCTTGACTGCCACGCTGGATTCACCTCTAGGTTGGTCAACTCGCTGTTCCCCCTCCACCTTGACAGATCTTCCCTGTGACTAACACCGCGATAGAGGAGGATGGTCTTCTAGAGTCTTTGAGATGGGTTGTAGAGTTTCTCGACATTTGCCCAGAAGAAGTGTTACCGTTCACCCCCAAGATTCTAGCGCACATGCTCCCAGCTATGGCCAGTACAAAGGAAACCATTCATCAAGCAGCAACCAGAGTCAACACATGCTTGATGGATTACGTTGTCTCGCTCTCGGATGATTCTGAGCTTACCCGACCGCCCCCAAATCAACCCTATCACTTCTCAACCTCCAGACTCCCTATCCCCGGAGAGAGGCCCGAGGGCAACGGTAGCAACCGAGCGTCTCTAGCGAGTTCCAGGGATCTTGACTTTCGAAGCCCGACGCCAGGCCAGGGTCGTTCAATATCAACTCCTGCCAACATCAACGCGACCCAGACACAGGCTGACCTAGACTACGCCGCGGCTGTCAGCTCCCTAACCCTCCTCTTCCTCAATGATCACGAAGCAACCCGAGTGGCCGCCCTGACATGGCTTATCATGCTACACAGGAAAGCCCCCCGAAAGGTTCTAGCCTTCAATGATGGCACCTTTCCTGCGCTGCTCAAGACATTATCTGATCCTTCAGACGCTGTCGTCACCAAGGACCTGCAACTCCTCTCGCAAATATCACGGAATACGGAGGATGACTACTTTGCCAATTTCATGGTCAACCTTTTGCAGCTCTTCTCAACAGACCGAAAACTGCTCGAGACTCGAGGAAATCTCATCATTCGGCAACTTTGCTTAAGTCTCAGCCCTGAGAGGATCTACAGGACTCTGGCAGACTGCATTGAAAAGGAGGAGGATGTCGAGTTTGCAAGCATAATGGTGCAGAACCTCAACAACAATCTCATCACCGCCCCTCAATTAGCGGATGTTCGAAAAAGACTACGAAATTTAGAGACCAGGGTGCGTCAAAGCTTTTGCCAATCTACGTGACGCTTGACACTGACAAAGAATTCAGGATGGCCAGACACTGTTCGTGGCTCTGTTCAGGTCATGGTGCTACAACGCCGTGGCCACTTTTTCACTCTGTCTGCTTGCTCAGGCCTATGAGCAAGCATACAACCTGCTGCAGATTTTGTGAGTCTTGATCCCTCACCCGTGTAATTCCGACAACTAATAGATTCTGCTCTTAGTGGAGAACTGGATATGACAGTCAACATGCTAATTCAGGTCGACAAACTGGTGCAATTGATCGAGTCACCGGTTTTCACTTGTAAGCATCCTAATTACAAGGACATATAATTTGACAGCTGACCAACCCTCTAGATCTCCGTCTGCAGTTGCTGGAGCCTGAAAAGTATCCTTACTTGTACAAATGCATGTACGGTATCTTGATGCTTCTACCACAATCTTCGGCGTTTGCTGCGCTGAAGAATCGTCTAAACAGCGTCAGCTCCATAGGCTATCTGCATGTAGCGCCTCGAACGTGAGTTGGCAATCTGCCCTATCCTACTTCCACAATCGGATGTCACGACTTTCATATTCGCATCGTACTTGAACCTCATCCCACCATACTGACCAGAATACAGTTCTGCATCAAATTCGAGCAGCTCCAATTTTGATAGGCCCAACCGACTGAAGAGCAGGGAAGACGGAAATATCCGATGGGTTGAGCTACTAGAGAAGTTCCGCAGCGTTCAGGAGCGGGCGCGGCGTGCACAGCGACAGAACATGGATGGGGACGAAGTGCCATCAATGGGTGTTAGCGAGCTCCGCATAGGAGATGGCCCGATCGACCCCAAGGGCAAGGATGCGCGTGGAGTACCACCGGTGCCCCAGAAGGAACCCGCGCCCACGCCTCCAGTACCAGCTAGAAGGTCGGGCCTGGGCAGGCAATTTGGGAGACTAGGCGGCGCTGTAGCAGGCAAGGGTCGACGAAACTAATAACAACAGGTCCGATTTTTGAGGACGAAGCGTATATGCCTGAAGTTTCTTCTCGCCTGGTCGATGAAAAACCAGCCGTGCGGCGTTTCGGCGCTCGTTAATGTATAGTATCCAAGAATCAATAGGAACAAACATCAGCGTCGTCGTTTAACAGGACTCTCACGCTCCACCAGGCCTTCAAAAACAGCATCACGCTGGGACGTGATAGAGCGCAACTGGCCGCGGAGGTCCTCAAGCTCTGACCTGGCCATATCTGGGTTGCTAGGCAGACCCTGAAAGGAGGCGAGTTGGAGGTCGAGTTCCTTCTTGCGCGCAAGGACAGCAAGATATTCTTGCTCGTCGCGAGCGAGGTCGGCGATAGTAGGGTGCGAAGCATCAGAGGAGGCGGCGAGAGCAGCTACGCGGTCCTGAAGCTCGGGTAGCTTAGTAGATAACGTCTTGATCTTGCGCTGCATATCGAGGTTCTGCTTGGCGAGATGGGACGGGGGTTTGTAGTCGTCGCTCTGGAGGTCACGCAGGAGGTCGTTGATCTGAGCAGCTTCGGCCTCGATGTGTTGATGTAGAACCTCGACACGCGCTTTCATCTGCTCGGTGTCGTGTATACTTGACTGGAGCTCGCACATACGACGGCCTAGGGTCTCGGGTTCGGGGAAAGCGACGCCGAGCTGGAGCGCCATGTTGGCCATGGCATCAAGGGCGGTGTGGCCGTCGGCGGGCAGATTATGCTGCACGGCTTCGAGAAGACCGTCCCTCAGAGGCCTCTTTGTGGCTTCGACATCCTTCAACTTGGACTCTGACTGGGTGAGTTCCTGCAAGGCAGCGGCCTCGGACTTGGCGAGTAGACTTCGCTCCTCGTCGGCAGCTTCATTGACGGAAGCGAGCGTGAGGAGGACCTTGAGGGTATCGTTGTTGCGCTCGAAGGAAGGAACCGGACGAGGGTGGAACTTGGCGGAGAGCCAGGCGTCGATGTAGGACCAGTCGCGGGCGGTTGATGCAGCAATACGGGCGACAGAAGGGGAAAAGATGGCGGAATCTTGGCCGAGGAGGTGGTGATGCGCCATGGTGGCTTTGCTGCTCGGGGGCGCACGAATTAGAATGACAAGAAGCACTGAAGAGACGAGTGCCTTTTTTGCCTGTCAAACCAAGGGCCGCTGCGCGTTTGACTTAAGAGACACAACGGAGGGCTTGCACAGCCAAATTTGTCGTCGACGCCAGCCAACAAGAGTTTGTTGATGGTTAGGTTCAATTGCAGGCAAGGCTGAGGGCTGAGAAGTGAAATGTGTGGAGGTGTGACGCCACAGACGTGCAGCAGCCACTGGCTGGCCTGTCACTGAGCAGGAACCCCTGCGACCCGCATCCCGTAATCTGTAGCTGATTGGGTGCTCGGTCCCACCAAATTTATAGTGCCCGCCGCTAAATCCTGCGGCTTGAACCTGGAACTGCGCCTCAAGAAGTCGACATTGATAGGTGGATACTTGTGTCGCCGTGCGCATGCAGCCGCTTGCAGAGTACCTTCTTGACAGTGTTCCCCCAGAGACAAAAAGGACAGCGTGGGCCCCAACCTGGAATCTCGCCCATCCCGGTTGACGCCTCTCCATACACTTGGCTTGTTGGTTACTCGATAACTTGTCCTTTTCGTTCTTTATCCTCGGCGCCGTCTTGTCTTTCCTCGTCTTTTCCCGTCCACAATTCGCTCTCGGCCATCGTCTTGTTATCGCGACCAGTGTGTCGGCGGCTACTGCCCTTCTCCTTCGTTTAATGTATCGCCTCTAGTTTCTCCGTTTTGCGATTTGCCCCTCGATCTGTAACATACTCGGCCTCTTTAGAGACAAGCATACAAGATGCATCTCAGTCTTGCGACGCTGGCCGTGGCCGCCACAACCCTCCTGGCCTCTGTCACCGCCCTCTCGCCTCAAGATGTCCCCGCCGATGTCCCCGTTTCGAATCTCTTGAAGTCGGCGCAGACCCATCTGTCTCGCGGCGAGACCAACGAAGCCCTCATCTACTACGACGCGGCCATCGCTCGCGACCCCAGCAACTACCTGTCCCTCTTCAAGAGGGCCACCGCATACTTGTCCCTCGGCCGGACTCTCCAGGCCACCGAGGACTTCAACAAGGTGCTGTCCCTCAAGCCCGGCTTCGAGGGCGCCCATCTGCAGCTCGCCAGGCTCCGCGCCAAGGCAGGAGACTGGGATGCTGCAAAGGCGCAGTACCGTGCTGCTGGCCAGAAGCCAGACTCGGTCGAGTTCACCGCGCTCGAGGAGGCAAAGTTGGCTTCTGCCTTGGCCGAGATGGCTGAGAAGGGCGAGAAGTGGGATGAGTGTGTCAACCACGCTGGCACTGCCATTGTCGTCGCGAGCCGATCTCCCCATCTGCGTGAGCTCCGGGCACACTGCCGTTTCCAGCGCGGCGAGGTTGAAGAAGGCATGAGCGACTTGCGACATGTTCTGCACATGAAGCCTGGAGATATTAGCCCCCACGTTGTTATCTCGGCTACAACCTTCTACGGCTTGGGTGATCTTGAGAGCGGTATTGGACAAGTCAAAAAGTGCCTCCAGTCCGATCCCGACTCCAAGATCTGCAAGAAGCTGCACAAGCAGGAGAAGAAGGTCGAGAAGGCATATAAGAAGATCCAGGGCCAGCTCAACCGGGGACAGCCCACCACCGCCGGAAGGTCATTGGTTGGTACCGCCGAGGATGAAGGCTTGCTTCCTGAAGTCCGGAAGCAGGTGGAAGAGCTGCGAGAAAACAAGAGCATCCCAAAGACGGCCCGCACAAAGCTCTTGGAGGACTTGGTTGAACTCACTTGCCAAGCATACACCGAGGTAAGCCCCTTGGCTCCTCCTGTTCTACATCTTCCAACATTACTAACTTGATGCTATCAGTCGAGTCACAAGGATGCCGCCAAGTACTGTGAAGAGTCAATAAACTTGCACCCTGATTCCTTTTGGGGTCTTCTTCATCAGGGCAAGACCCAACTCAAGAATGAACTCTTTGACGCCGCCATCCAGACGCTCCAGAAGGCCGCTGAGCTCCGCCCCGACCTCAAGGAAAAGGTCAACCCTGCCTTCAACAAGGCTCAAATTGCCCTCAAGCGAAGCAAGACCAAGGACTACTACAAGGTCCTGGGCGTTGCGAACGACGCCGACGAGCGCCAGATCAAGTCAGCCTACCGGAAGCAATCCAAGATCTTCCACCCGGACAAGGCTGCCAAGCAGGGCATCCCCAAGGAGGAAGCCGAGAAGAAGATGGCGGCCATCAACGAGGCGTACGAGGTGCTCAGCGATCCGGAGCTTCGGGCACGCTTCGACCGTGGCGACGACCCCAACTCGCAGGAGAGACCCGGCAACCCCTTCCAACAGGGAAACCCCTTCGGTGGCGGCGGTCACCCATTCATGTTCCAGCAAGGCGGCGGCGGGCCAAACTTCAAGTTCCAATTTGGTGGTTTTTAAAGGAATTGGGGTTCTTGAGGACATGAGAGTTTTGACAAGCAAAGCAGAAGAGGGGAAGCAACAGAGTGGAGGAAAAGCAGCAGGACAAATCGATTACCCCTGGAAAAGTTGGAGCTCTGCCAATGCTCAAGAAGGGAGTCCTGACTGGCGGCGCATCTGGTGTTTGAGGTGTTGGGATTTCTCCATCGTTAGCCTATTAGATTAACATATAAAATTATACTGCAGATTCAGCGAAACTGGACAAATACAGTGGGCAGATTCAAGGCAATGCTTGATGTTTCTAGTAATTCTTTAGATCTTAGGTGAGGTACCTAAGTATATTGTTACTTTTCTAATATCATCAGGTAAGGTAAGGTAAGTCTAAGAAGAGAAGGATATAATTCCAGAGCGGTGAAATACCCCTATATCCATGAGATCTTATAAAGAAGACTGCATTGGGAAAGGAAGGGTTATGATGATGCTCGCCATGATAGCAACCTGCCAAAAAGCATCAAGCATCCGTTTCTTTTGCCCCTCTTCTTGTACTTGTTCCTGCCTTCTAGTGTGCGCCTCATAGACCGGTCATGGATTGTCTAGCGTTGGAGCTTGGGGATAGTGGCGTTTCGCTTGCTGCCACGCCGAAGTCGGCATGACAGCGATATCGCAACCATCCATGACTTACAGACATGCGAAGTTAAGCCCCGGACTAGCATATCAAGATGAGACAATGCAAACATGTTCACAAGTTGAAGTAGAAAGGTTGAGCGCATATGCAAAAAAGCCGGGCGCCGGCCAAGGACCACGCAAGGCCGAGGTGCCACTGCTGTATCTTGACACAAAATATTACCAGCAACCTATCATGACACTCCCCCACCATCTAAGAGGAAAAACACACTCCCTGTTCCTTTCCTTTCCCTTGCCGTATCGCCGCTGAAGCCCCTTTTTTCCTGTAGGATTTGGAGATTTTCTTTTATATACACGTCCGTCGTTGATCGCCAGAATGTCACTTAGCCGTCTCTTTACGAGAAGCTTCCAGTGGTTCGCCTGCGCCGCTGCTGATGAGATACACGAGCGTGGCCCAGTTCTTTGGCGAGCGTCGGATCAAAAACAATGTGTCCAAGGGTATATCGGGTTTGCTGTCGTTGCCGTCTCCGTGATTTGTCGGCCGCTTTTTTTCTGTCACTCTATTTCCTCGGCAATGGATGTAGCCGTGAGGCTTCGGCTCCGATTCGACTTCCGCACGCGCACCCGTTTCGATCGTTCCCCGGTCGACTGTTTTAGATGGAGGAGGGGAAGAGGTGCCTCACGAAGCGTCGTTTCGCTTAATGAAGTACGCCCTATTGGGTAGGCGATCAGCACACGCTCAGGAGAGCAGAAGCGAAAGGTTCTTGATGACTTACTTGGAAAACTCATATGCTGACCAGCAGATGGCGGTACTGGGCATAGTGGTGACAACCCGAGGACGCACGCCCTTGAAGAAGCCCAAGAAACCCGCCCGCTTATACAGCAGTCGGCAGCCTCCCATGAAGCTGTTTACACTCCTCACTTCGGGGTCGACAGAAGTACCGCGGGTCTGAAGCATGGTCTTGATGACGTCCATGGGAGTTGTAAGACCGGCTGCGAAACCACCAGCGACGGCGCCAGCCAAACAATGGGTCAGAGGGTCGTAGTTTTTTTCGGGGTTCATGGCGGTAGAGATGGACTCGTATGCGAGGAACTGGAGCGCGGTGAAGGGTACGGTCATGGACAATGTGGTCGGATAGGAGATGTAGAAAGCGCCCAAGCCCTCAGTCTTGTAGACGTACTTGGCGCAGTCGACCATGGACCGGTACATCTTGCTTGAATTTTGAATCTGCATACGCTGCTTGATAACTGCGAAGAACTGTTAGTGGCCAGGCGTTGGGGCTGCAACAGCATGCGGCGTACCATCGAAGGGGTTCATAAAGGCATCGCTAGCAATGGTAGCGGCGGCACCACTAGTCGCTGCGGGGGTTCAGAGTCAGCAATTGGCAAAGGAAATAGAGGGAGGGGTTAGAAAACTCACCAGCAGCGAGGGGATGATGAACACCAGCTTGATTTCCGCCCATGGCGTGCTTAACGGCCTCGTACGTAGCAAAATAGACGGCATGTGCAGGACCTGGATTTTTCTTAGCCATTGACGTCAAACAATTAAAGTGCCTAGAAAGCGGATATAGTGTCGACTCACCTGCGCCGACGATGACACTGGACATGCCGCGCCATAAGCTAAAGAAGCCTTCGGTCCGGGCAATCTGGAAGGTGTTTCGAATGACGCCTGAATACGCCGGGGTGGTGCTAGGGTTGAGGATTTGCATTCGTGTCTGTGAAGAGCCGTGTCAGGATAATGATCGACAAGGGACACAATGCTTGTAACGACGCACCTTGATCGCATCAATGGGATACATGACTGTGTGTTCCTGTAAATGAGGCCGCGTTAACTTGGTCTCTGGTATTCTGGTCGTTCAAGGGAGAGCGTACGGCTATGCCAGCAAAGGCACCTGCTGCCATGTTCTGCAGCAGGGAGAAGTTGGGCGGAAGAGATTCATAGCTGCACAGAAGAAAGTCGGTCAGCCTCGGGAGCCTCAACAGAAGCCATGGCAAGGCATTGGAAGCTCACTCGTATTCCTCGACCGGCTCTGCACTTGGCTGGGCCATGGCGGCCACAGCTTCCGATGCTCCGCCGAAAGGCTTGGTCTCGAGGGCCGCCAGGTTGGCGACTGGGAGGGGTTCTGGGGCAATTGTGCTGGAGAGGGGCCGGCGATCGAGACGTGCCGGAGAGTGAGCCAGCAACGACGTGCTGGAGAGGACGAGAGCGAGATTTAGAGTCGCAGTGCGGGTGGTCGCGGCTGTCGAGAACGATGACGAAGTCGAGATAAGGCGCAGGGGCAAAAATGCGGCTCCAAACTCGCTTGGGCCGACGGGGCCGAGGGATATCGATCGATGTCGCTATATCCGGCTCTCAGGTCGGGAGAGCAATTTAATCAATCGCTGGAAAAGAGGCTTTTGGTGGTCGTGAGTGGTGACGCCGGCAAGAAACAAATCCAGGGCCGAGCGGAGGCGATGGAGCAAAATGCAGATGGCGGTTGGTCTTGTCTGGGTGTGGTCTGGTCTGGGCTGGGCTGGACGAGGCGGAAAAAAAGTGACAGCAACGTCCTTCTAAAGCTGTTATCTAGAAAAATTTCCTGGGGGTGGAAGGCTCCGTTTACGGCCTCGGAGTCCGGGCAGGAGCTACCTACCTCCCCTGCCTGCCTGTATGCAGTGAGGTGGTAGCAGAAACTAGGCGGGGAGGTACTACCTTGGCTGCTTGCCCAGGCTAATAGGGTACAACACTGTACCTAACCACCTAGCTCCGCGGGCCATGTCAGATAGAACTGAACGGTTGCGTGGAGCAAGGTACCAGCGCGCCCTGGAGTCTATGGCGTGGTACTTGTGCTCGCCGTTTCTCCGTCAGATCTCCTGCCACGGGCCCCCGCGGAAGTGCTCCGTACATGCAGTAGTAGAGCCAGTCTCTCAAAGATACCCTGCGTCAAGAGGGGAGTCTTCAGTTGCCCAACTACTAGAATCCATCTTGAAGCCGATTCTCTCCTCTGCCTCTTGCCGTCGTGTCTCCCTACAAGGGCTCCTGCGCCGGAAACCAGAGTCCATTTGCTTGGCCCGCCATTTCAACGACAAGGGTCGGCTCAAAACGCCATCCATCTCCCTCACAAGCAATGCCAGCCCAACCTCCCGGTGAGAGCTTCCTAGTCCAGCACACCTAGGGCATATTATATCCATCCATCCCAATGGCCAGTCAGTGTTCCAGGGCTCTCCATCTTCGCAGCGCACACTTTCAGCGCGCATCAGCGCCTGGACCGGCCGCACTAGACCCGGCCATGGCCACTCAAAGACCCAGCAAGACATCTCGGTACTCATGTCAGTACGTAAACCTGGCTAATTTTGCTTGTTTGATGTGGGCCAGGCCGACAGAGTCTCATATCTAGGGCCGGTTGCCTGCCGCCCGCCCGGGACACCGACTTCATTATCTCGAGATGGAAGCAGTCTTGATAAAACGACAAACAAATTATACACTACAGGTCCTGTAGCTGGTGTGTCCATCAAATAGTCAAACACAAACAAAATGTAAAAGTGAGAGGTCATGGCTGCGCTCGCCTCTCATCTTTCATACCTCCCTCGTTCTAGTGGCCCATCCAACTCCACCAACAAACGGGAAGGATAGTGCCAAAGACGCTGATCTGAGAGACACAATGGGCAGAGCAGGTTACTCACGCCCATGTAATATCTTGTTTGGTGTCCATAACTGCGCTTCCCACACTAATTCACACAAAAACAACCAGCACTTCGGCTTACAACCCCTTGTCCGCCGTGTAGGTCAAGTCTCTAGGCGGCGACTTTCTAAATTACTACCACACACGAAGTCGAAATCCAGAAAAATGAAACCTCGAAGCAAAAAAAAAACTCACGCACGCATCAAGGTGTCCCAGCCTGCAGCCCCAGAGAGCTGAAATCCTTCCTTCACTGGGATTGGACGGTGGGAGAGGAGTTGCACAGCCCAGGTGCCAAGGGCGGAGGTCATCTGTACAGGGGGCATGCTCCGTGAAATTAGGTTATCAATCAGTACGGGATCATAATCAATCATTCAATCAATCAGCCAAAGAAAAAACATCTCCCCCAAACTTGGGAATCATATAGGCGCGTGCTAGACTACCATCCCCGAGGGCCCGGTTACTCACATGCCGCGCCACACGCGGGTATTTGATGCCATGGAATCCATTTTCTTTTTCCCAGGTTAATTCCACAAAAACAGGGTATCCAAGCTTTCATTCATTGCGCGATTTGACCCGAGATGCCGGTTCCCATGATCAAACCGAAAAGTAGCGTCATGCCTCAATGCTTTTGCCTTGCCCCCTTCTCATCTGACCGAGTCTTCGTTTGCCGTTGCCACCACACCCTTTCTCTCTTTTTCCCTACCAATCCTGGCTTCTTTTCGAGTCATCCTCAAGTTGATTCCACGATCTCGGGCTCGGCGGAGCGACCTTAAATTCTCCGCCATCGCCGACCTCGCTCTGAAAACGCCGAGCTCCGTCGTCGTCAACAGTCCCGGATTTGCGACTCGGAGCCGAACTTGTCCATCTGGACTTTCCTCGGTCTGCCATGGCATGCGCATTTGTCACCAATGCACGTGGATGTCTTCAAACCTGCTTTAGGTTCTCCAGCAAACGAGAACAGGCATCAGATGATAAAATCTTTATTGAGAGATGTAGCGTGCATGTCCTCGAGTAGCTGCACCGCGATTCCACTGGATATCATACGCCCGTCTCCAGAAAAACGCCATCCGTAAACCAAGTGTGGCCCTGAATCTGAACAAAGTGGAAACTCATTCAAGGTCCCACGGCCCCTTGCCAGAAGCAAGTATGCAAACAAAAACGCGCATCTATGGCAAAAAGAAACAATATTCGCCTCCAGCCTCACCTCCAGGGAACATGGTACACCAGTCTTGTAACATTTCCAGCATGCGCCTCGACACCAGATATCCCTGTCTAATGTGAGAAAACATATAACCAACAAGGAAGATTCGGAGTACTCTTGTTCTCAAACCATGCCGCCGCCTCGACGGGGCCGCTGAGTCTGCTGTAGTTGATAGATCAGACCCAAGACTCCTGCCTCAGCCTCATCCGTGTTGGCTGCGCTGTTCTCTCTGCTGACCCCCTTTGCTGGTGATGTCTCCCATGTAGACTCGCCCAGCATACCAGCCGGCTCATACAGCTCATCATCTTCCCCAGGCCGTCTCATCCCACTATCCTCTGCTTCTTCAATGATCTGGCTCTCTCCGCGATATCCGCCTCGAGGGTGCCTCGACCAGTACAGGCTTCGTGTGGCAATATTCGCTCCCGCGGGCTGATGATGCTGATCCAATAGCACAGACGCCATTGGGGACGGCTGGGGCATCACCGGCCCAGTGCGCGGGCCTCGCCCACCAGGAGCTCGACTTCGAGCCCGACCCGTTTCTGCCCGACCCATGTGTGAGCCTTGCATGTCTGCTGCAAGCGTCGGCGAGTTGAGGCCCGGGAAAGCTGGAGGGGGGTGGAATGCTGGTCGCGTCCCTGGTGGCAGATGCCCCGGAATTCCCGTCTTCGGGTTGATGACATAGTTGTCGATAAACCCGTAGTAGGATGCGGCCATCTTGCCGTGCTTCGTGGAGTAATAATCCTCGCGGACGTCCTGATGGGCTCCCTGTTGTCCGGTATTACCGGGACCTTTCTGAAAGTCGAACACCGCGAACGAGCACACGTAGCCCAGCCCGTCGACATGAATGGTGAACTCGCGGAAAAAGTCGACGATTTGATCACTGCACTTGGGAAGTGAAAAGAGCAGTAGCATCGGGGTCGTGATAATACCCATCACCTCTTCCAAAAAGATGACCACCTTCATCTTATACAGCTCCGAAAACTCCTGCTTCACCTCGAAGCTATGGAGTCTACCTTGCCAGTGATCCGGCATATATCGTGTGTACTCGATGACATTTCGTAAGGCATACTCAGGGTTGAACACCAAGGTTTCTTCAGACACCATGCCACGCGTCATCGCCCAAATGGCACCAAAGACACCCAAGTAAAAGAGTACAGGTCGGTCCTTGGTAATCTCAAATTTGAGAAAGAGCTCGGAGTCCAGAACGGAGCCAATTGCCAAGATGGCGGTAATTGCTCCTGTCATGAAAGCAATACTCCGCGCGATGTCTTCCGTCATCCTCTTCGGAAATTGGTCCATGTACCGAGTTGCAAATGGGAAGGACATGTGCAGTCTCTCGTAGAAGATGTGTGGAAGCTCATTGAACTCGCGAAATTTCCACTCTGCGAGAGATGTGTATTTGCGTGCCGCTGCCTGCTTCGGATCTTTTTGGTACTCCTGTATACAGTGGTCAGTGTCATCGTTTCGCGGTTCAGCTCACCATCACTTACATTATAGTATGTGAAGAAGTAAACTATGACCACATATGCCAGCACGACGGGCGCGAACACGAGGTTGAGAAATCCTGCAAAAATGAGACGCTGCTTGAGCTTCTGGCTCAGCAAACGTCTTCGATCCGCACGCAAGAAGTCCTGCTGGACCTGGCCGAGCTCGTTAAAGGCCATATCGAGAATGCAGTAATGGAGATACCACTCCATCGTTTTGGAGAACAACTGCCGGCCACGCAGGAACGGAACTGGCAGGGAGAGATTCAGGACGTCCTTATTGATCATGGCAATAAGATAGTTGTCCTTGCGCATTAGGCGGTTGGCGATGTCGTGTGCGTCAAGCCTCTCCTTGGACTGGCTACCAATGAATTGTCGTAACCTGGAAGGGATGTTTGTCGCAGTTTTGGGGTTCTGATCGCGTAGCGCCATAATCCGAGCTACAATATCCTGCCAAGAGACCGTCTGCATGTCTTGTTCGGGAATATCCAGCAGGTGGATGTAAAAGTCTCTGATGTGAATGAGACGACGTATCTCTACAAAATACTGCACACACTTCCAGATGAAAAAGAAGGTGTAGAGCCAAATTCCAAGATTCCAGAGCCCAGATATTTTTCGAGTGCACTGCGGAACAACGACTTCATGGAGTGATTTACTGTCGGGGATCTTTGAATAATCGACACACTGGCCAAGAAACGTCACTAGCACCGCAACGAAGAGCGTCTCCCTACCAGTACAAGGTCAGCATCCTGTCCTTGAGTATACATCAAAGTGCGGTTACTTACAAAAGCCACAGGGCGTTGGCACATAAGATACACCATAGGCCGCCGCCCTCGTAGTAGTCGTACACGTCCCGCATGAAGCTATCCAGATTTGAGGTGTTAACCCATCGCCAGAGTGCCTTCTCTCTCGGATTGTTCGACATCGTCCCTCTGGCCACTGGGCGTGGTTGCGATCCTGTGGGTATTTCATACGGGTCTTCCTGATGCAGTCGCTGCTGTGTCGTTGCCGCTTCCCACTGGGCTCTCGATCGTGCCGAGGACGGTCCAGCTGCCGATGGAATCCGCGTATTGGCTGGTCGAGCTGGACGGTTCGGTGATGCCGGCAGGTTATCGACCTCGTTTGGTTCCACAAGTAGCGATGCGGGCACATCGTTGTCGACCTCATCATCATGTGGGTTCCATCCCGGGGGGGGTCCACTGGGGCTTCGTGCTTGTCTTATCGGTTGGGCTGTGGCTCTGCCTTTTCCCTTCGAGTCTAACGCTGCGCTCTCCACTGTCATGCGACTATCGCTGATACCAAGCTCTTCTGCATGAAAGCCATCAAAACGATGGCCGAGATTCTCTTCGTCGAGGCCCGGATCGTACTCATCGTCATCTTGGGAACGCAGTTGTTCGTAGAAGGATCGAGTTCCCCGTGTGGGGGACTTAAGTCGAGAGAAAATGTTGGAAGTCATTGCGACCCCTTCGGCAATGGATCACCTATGATTCTCGCTGGGCATATCGCTCTGTGATAGAGACACCGTTGAGTGTGGTTGGCAAGTTGAGGTGCCCTCGCAGGGTAAAGAGACGTTGCGACTCGTAAAGCAAACAATGTTGCCTGCTCCTCGAATTCAACTATGCACTAGTGATACCAGAGTAGAAGGCGTAGCGGTTTCGAGACGTGAAGAAGGCAGAGGCTATCCGCTAGAAATCGTCAGCGTTGTTATGGAGGATAGCCGGATGGTCACGAGCCAGGTGACGGCGATAAGCGTGACCCAGAACACATGCCTCTGTCAAGCAGCGGACTCAGTGTTAAATATGGCAAGATCGCGATCAGGGGTGGAACCTGATTAAATAGCAGCCACGAGGCCTTGAAACGCAACAAAAGACGAATGCAGCAACTGTAGCGCGGTGAATGCAGTGTTGAACCCTCCAGGCATCACCAGTCGCAGGTATGACGCTACAAAGCGGTGAAGTGTTCTGCCGGACAATGCGGATAAGGCACTCGCACCCCACGCGTTGCGCCACACCGCCTGCCCTTTCTAAGCTCGGCTCACGACACCGTTGCACACTGAATACGATTGCCTCTTACAGTGACCTAGAACCAGGCTGTTCATTCGTTGTGATTCATCCACTGAGTTTTTCGGGTCGCTGTGTTCTTTTTCTTGTCCCTTGCCTACTCGCCGGCTAAGAACGTCGGGAACTATAAAACTGCACCGAAATGAGGTAGCATCTGTCGAAGGCATCAAGGTTCAGCTGAGGCGACTAAAAGTACCCGGGCCCATCGTTGAGCAAGATGTCGTCAGATCGCTCATGGTCTTTGAAGAGCCTGCCTATGAGGGATCCCTCTAGCGCAGGACTTCTCCCATCCGAGAGTTACCCACAAACACCAGCGACCCCAAAAGGTTTAACTCCTCTTGCCTCCAAGGTTACCAGTGTCCTTTCAACAACGCACTCCGATACCGAGTTTAGGGATGCTCTCACCCTTCTTGATCAACGAGGGATTCAAAATGACGCCGAAACTCGGAGACGAGTTCGACTGGATTTGCAAAAAGAAGTCATTGACAGCAATGGAGAAGTCATCGCCGAATTTGGTCGTGTGGCTGAGGTAGGTTCTTTTCAGACTATTAGAGGACCATTGCCAACTAGGTTATAGCAACTCCGGCGTATCAAAACAACTATCGAAAAATTGAACAGTGGTTACGAAGATATGAAAAGTCAAGTTGTTGCTGCTCATAAACAAACGACACCGGCGCTCTCTGAAGCGTCATCGCTTCTGGAGCAAAGGAGGCAGGTCGAAGTCAAGCAAGAGCTTCTGGGCGCCTTCAAAAGGCACTTCATTATGTCCGAGAACGAAGTTGCTGCTTTGACCATGACGGCCGAACCGGTAGACGACCGGTTCTTTGATGCTCTAAGCAAGGCGAAAAAGATTAGCAAAGACTGCGAGATTCTGCTTGGCTTTGAGAAACAGACTTTAGGCCTCGAACTGATGGAGCAAACCTCAAAGAACATCAATCTTGGTTTCCAAAAACTATACAAGTGGATACAGCGAGAATTCAAGACGCTGAATCTTGAAAATCCGCAAATGAACTCATCGATTCGACGAGCCCTTCGAGTCCTTGCAGAACGACCATCACTTTTCCAGAACTGTCTCGATTTCTTCTCCGAAGCGCGGGAAAGGATTCTCTCTGACTCATTTTACGTGGCCCTTACGGGAACTTCACCATCAGGGGCTGAGGATCAATCCGTCAAGCCAATCGACATGACAGCTCACGATCCCTTGCGCTACATGGGCGACATGCTGGCCTGGATTCATTCCGCAACAGTTAGCGAACGCGAAGCATTAGAAGTATTGTTCGTTGCGGAGGGCGAGGAGCTGGCGAAGGGCTTGAAATCTGGCCGAGATGCTGAAATCTGGCGCCTCGTCGCAGAGGATGATGAGGTAGAAGCCGACTTCAATGCCCTGAAGGCATTGAATGATCTGGTTGACCGCGACATCTCCGGGGCAGCGCGTGTGCTTCGCCAAAGAATGGAGCAGGTTATTCAAGCGAACGAGGACACCATTCCCGCTTACAAACTCGCAAACCTCATCAACTTTTATCGTATCACGTTCCAGAAGACTCTCGGTCCAAACACCAACTTGGTAGAATTGATCGAGAGTCTTGAGACGGAGGCTCTACGCCAGTTTCGGGCACTTGTCCGGGATCACATTGCAACTCTACAGGGAGAGTTCCAGCATGCTCCTTCGGACCTTGGGCCGCCTGCATTTCTTCAAGACTCTTTGAAGCAACTCAAAGCGATCAGTAAAACGTACGACTCTTCACTCTCAGCTTCTGAAGATCGAGAAAGCGAGTTTGAGAATGTATTAACAGAAGCTTTCGAGCCATTCATGGCTGGATGCGAGAATATGGCCAAGACCATGAAAGACCAAAACGGCGCCATCTTTCTCGTCAACTGCATCTCGTCTGCTGTGGCATGCTTAGAACCATTCGACTTCACTCAACGCAGGACGAAGAGGCTGCGCGATCAATCAGACAATGAGGCCAAGAAGCTTGTCAGCAGTCAATATGACTTTTTCCGGAAAGGATCTGGGCTGGATTCTATTTTTTTGTATTTGGAGGACAAAAACAAGAATGAGGCATCTTTGGATGAGAAAGTGCTCGGCCAAGCCAGCCAGATCCTGGACGACTTCCTGCCATCCGCACTCATGGACGCTATGGATAATCTGAAGCACCTCCAGGATTCCAAGCTGGCGCGACAGATCACTGAGGAAGCGGCAGACCAGTTCTGCAATGATTTCGAACAGCTCGAGGAGGTGATCACAGAGGAAGATGACGAGTCAACGGACTCAGATGAAGAGGATGAGGGACTTCGATCCGTATTTCCCAGAACAACAGCCGAGATTCGTGTACTACTCTCATAGATTACACTTACACCACGTTACGAATAGTGAGACACGAATTTACCACTAAGATAAGAGGCCGGTTAAAACAAGAAAAACCCCTACTGGCACTTAGGAAGAATCTTACATAGAAGAATTTCAAATAGAAAGAAGCCATGATGAATACGTTTCTATTGAACCGATTCACACGAGGCTTAGACGGTGACTTTGTTTCAGTGTACCTGAGCGACATGCTCTTGACAGGAATTCATAGAAATGTGTCATGGTCGGGTGAGGCTGGTGATGGAGCGCCCTGTGCAATAATACCCCGCCACGCGTGATTGCGACGGGGGTGGGCAGTGCGAACTCAGACTACGTCACCGCCTGCCCAACTCTGCCTGCTTGCTCCGGTACGAAGTACAACGACCAACTTCATCACGTTCCAACTGTGGCCTGTACGAGAAGGCCCCCGAGTGTTGGTCTCAACTACAGCCTGCCCTCGAAAGCACCCTGGTCGACTCACCAAGCGCGCGACTTGCCAGGCCTAGAGCATTGGCGACAAAGGACAGGATTCTGATCACCAGCGCGTACCCACTTCATCGCCCTTTGCAGAGCCTGGTTTCGACGAGCATATCCCTTAAGTACAGTCGGCGGACAGAGCGCGACAAGAGCCAGGCTCTGGGCTACTATGGTATTGCCCTGCTGCCGGAGCCATGTTACGGAACAAGGCCCTGGCTGTCCTGCAGAAAACCTACGATGATAGCTACCTAAGCTGCTCAACTGCCGTTTACTATGAAGGCCAGGTACGGGCGATAGTTTGGTGTCTTTGACCTTTGTCTAACAACGCCTCGCATCTTCAGGGAAACGAGAATGAGGCCATGAGGCACTGGAGGAGTGCTCTCGACCAGATCTACGATTATCAAGCGAATCGAGCGCCGCCATCATATGCCCCGCGAACCGATACCGAGAGGGCATTGCAGGATGCACTGAAACAACTTGAGCTACAATGTAAGGAACGGATCGATCTTCTCGAAGCGCTACGCGTATCACGGCACGACGAGACAATACCGCCCCCACCGGCTGGCAAGTTGACCAAGCGGCCCAGTTTGCCTGGTAACGACCGAGGCAATGGAGCCATAGGACAAGGCACGATTCCTGCAGTCAGGTACTCTGAACTATCACGACCAGCACTTCCGCACCGCCCATCTAACCCTCGACGGACTTCATCGGAACAGGCCATCGTAGATGGGCCCAGCGCATCGCTGGATCCAAACATATCTACGACCTCTTTAGGGAGATCATCGTCGCCCAACGCTCCCACGCTCCCACCAAGACCGAACAAGACGCTTCGATCACCAAGTCCAGAAAAGCACACCATGAGGACGACCCTGCGCTCAGGAAAGCCAGGCGACAAACCCAGCAGGACCCGCAAAGCGGCAAAGCCTATTGCTGAAGGACCAAGCAAGGCCGCAACCTTGGCATGGAGCGCACTAGGCTCCAAGGATAAGTTTTTGATGAGAGGCAACCATTCAGAGGCCGGTCCGGCAACGCCAAGCCCCAACTCTCGCACTTCCCTAGAACAAGTCCGCAGACCCGGACCAGTGCAGTGGGACAGCCATTCGAGAAGACTTGTTGTGCCTCGGGAGAGTGACTCTAGCGGGGAGCCGTCAAGCACTATGCGCCATTCCGACGAATATTGCTACTCACGGCCATCAATGCTGTCAGTCACCGCCGCATCCAGTGCTCTCAACACACTATCCTATCAAGACCTCCCTTCGTCAGACAACTACATGAGTCGATCAGAACGATTTACAAGTAACCGAGACGGTGTGGCATCACCTTCATACCGAAAAGCGTCAAGGCAAGAGGCACTTCATGACACCGAGGCTGCCGATGACTCTGGAGAGACGTCAGAGAAGAGAAGTGCGTCGGATGCTCTGCCGAGTAGAAGCCCAGTGGCGAGACGACCCGGGAGGTCTTCGAAACCGCCAAGGCCCGATCCAGAGAAGAGAGACCGTTCCAGGCGACATGAACGCAAGACACGGCATGTTTCTATTTCGAGCACGTCCGGGGACGAAACGGGTCGATCTGTCTCGAGGTCGAGGCGGGTCAAGGCGAAAGAGGCGGCTATTGAGGCTGACTCGCAAGCTGACTCCTCAGACGCTTCTCAAGCAGAGAAAAGCTCCGACGAAATGACCGAGTGGAAGAAGAAGAAAACAAAAATTCTCAAAAGTCTACCACCTGGAGTCGATGAAGCGGCTGCCAAACAGATTCTCAACGATATCGTCGTTCAAGGAGACGAGGTCCATTGGAGCGATGTAGCTGGCTTGGAGATTGCAAAGAATGCCCTCCGTGAGACTGTTGTTTATCCGTTCTTGCGGCCAGATCTATTCATGGGACTTCGAGAGCCCGCCAGGGGCATGTTACTATTTGGACCCCCAGGAACTGGAAAGACGATGCTCGCCAGAGCGGTTGCAACTGAGTCGAAATCGACATTCTTCTCTATCTCGGCGAGCAGCTTGACAAGTAAATATTTGGGAGAGTCGGAGAAGTTGGTACGAGCTCTTTTTGGACTTGCCCGGACACTAGCACCCAGTATCATCTTTGTCGACGAAATCGACTCCCTACTGTCTCAAAGATCGGGGTCAGGGGAGCATGAGGCCACTGGAAGAATCAAGACCGAGTTCCTCATTCAGTGGAGCGATCTTCAACGCGCAGCTGCTGGAAAGGAGACAAGCGACAAAGATAAAGAAAGAGGAGACGCCAACCGGGTCCTGGTGCTAGCTGCAACAAATCTGCCTTGGGCAATCGACGAGGCAGCTCGACGACGATTTGTGAGACGCCAGTATATCCCACTTCCTGAGCCAACGACTCGTGAAACGCAGCTTCGGACTCTCTTAGGTCAACAAAAGCATGATCTATCGAATGAGGATATCCTTAAGCTGGTAGATCTAACAGATGGTCGGTAGAATGTCTCCAAACCCCTTTTGAGCTTGGCTAACATACCACGGCAGGTTTCTCGGGTTCGGACATCACAGCCCTTGCCAAGGATGCCGCCATGGGACCGTTACGGTCTCTAGGGGAGGCGCTGCTACACATGACGATGGATGAGATTCGACCGATTCAATTAGTTGATTTCGAAGCAAGTCTATCGACGATACGGCCTAGCGTTAGTAAAGCTGGATTAAAAGAGTATGAAGACTGGGCAAAGGAGTTTGGAGAGCGAGGCGGTTAGATTGCATCAAGGCCTTGTATACAACATGTATGTTAGAAGCGTGGGTTAATGATCCCCGTGTAAGAATGTCCGGTATGGACATTATACCACGAAGTTGCACGTCACGGCTGATGGACAAACAAGGGCGTGGGTGTTTTGATCGGGTTATGTCTACTATGTCATTTTATATGGTACAATTGATTTAGCAACGACTCCTCCGTTCCATCGCATGACGACTCCTCATGACATATCGTACAGGGCCTGGCTTTGACCTGCCGCTCCCAATTTTGGGTCTGTTTACCTCCAAAGGCCGTGCTTGAATTACACATCCCACCGGCTGGTGACGTCGGTACATGTGGCTCGTGAAATCAGTATTCGAGTTGTTTAGTCGACGTCGCTTGCCGAGGTCTGAGGTTTCCGTTGTTTCTGAGCCTCCTCCCAAGCCTTGCGCTTTGCCTCCCTCTTCTCAAGTTCTAACCTCTTCTCCTCCTGCTTCTTCTCTTCCTCAGCTTGTCTCCTGGCTGCCCGCCGTTCGTCCTTGGTCGCCTTCTTGGCCTCACGGTCTGCTATCCTCTCCTCCAGACTTGGCACCGGCGGGCGCTCCTCAATGGAGGTGCCATAGGGAGCGATAATGTGCTTGACGACATGACGCTTGTGCTGGGAGGTCGGCCAGCCGGGAACGATGGCGACGACATCGCCAGTTCGGAGGGACGAGTTGGGGTCGTGGACGAGATAGTGCTTGGGATCGGCGAACCACTGCACGCTGTTAGACAAGGAATTCCCAACAAAAATAGGGTTGTGCGCATCGCAAGAAAGAAGCTCACCTTGTTGACAATCTTGTTCCACTTCTGGCCACCAACTCGGACCTTGACAGTCTTTTGCATGAGGCCGGCCGAGACGACGACGCCGTGAAGCTCGTGCGTCACACGGCGCGCGGCCTTGGCGACCTGAGAAGACATGACAGTGACGTTTCTTCTGGTCAATTGAGTGTCGAATCAACCATATAGAGGGCCAAAGTGGCGCCCAATTCCTCAGTTCCCGGTCACTTGGGCGAAATGTCGGTTGGTTTGATAGCCCACCGACGAGAGTCAACCAGGAAAGGCTGTTCTAAAATTTGGCAGCCAATGGAGTCCAAGATCAAGTGATTATGTAACCCAGACGTTGAAAATGACGGGCAGCGGATCTGATTGGGCGGCTTCCTCACAAGACCTTGACCTCTCACACGTGCTGGGATGAAGTCCCGAGTCACCGCAGGAATATTGCAACCACACAGTTAATGCGCATATGCCGTTCTTCTGCGCACTTTTGAGGTATTTTGTCTTTTGCCATCAGCAAATTGAACTTTCCCAGGCCTTCAATTCCCGCTCCGCTCAATTGCTGAGCCATTGTCAAGCTCACGGCACGTGCCCCGCCATCAGCAGAGAAGCCCGTCAGCAGCCGGGGTTCCGGAGACTTACTGCTAAGCCTAGACGAGCTTCGGGGCTATCCTACCTAGTGTGGGGGCGGCCTTACAGAATTTGGCTTGGCCGCAGGGTTCTACAAGAACGATTCATCCGACTCCCGCATCTCCCCTCTGAGTTGATTTTTCTTACTTCTTCACCATCTTCCGCTACTTGCTCACGCTCTCGAGGATTGCCATTGTGTTTTTTGCCATATATCAAGGCATCCCCCGGCATTCACCACCTTGTCTCTGTCTGCTCTTAGCAGCATTGAGTCACAATCCCGGCACAACTTTCACCCGCTCTTCAATTTACCGTCACCATGTCCTCTCCCGAGCGTCGAACTGGAGTGAAGCGGCCGAGTAAGCTCTGAACACACCGCTTCACCCAAAGTCCATTGCTGACATGCCACGTCCTTCAGGAACGCAATCGCTTCCTCCTCCGGCTCTCCCCCAGCTGGTCGCGGAGCAGAACACACCCATTCCGCCAACCGACAAGGACTCGCAGCGCCTGATCGTAGTCTTGTCCAACGCCAGTCTTGAGACGTACAAGGCGTCGCACGGTGGCACCAGCCGCAATGGCATGCATCGCGAGGACAAGTATTCTTTGCTCAACAGTGATGAGCACATTGGCGTCATGCGCAAGATGAATCGGGATATCAGTGATGCTCGACCCGACATCACCCACCAGGTTTCAACTCTGGCTATCTGAGTCGGCATTCAACATGCTGACTGTTTCTTAGTGTTTGCTGACCCTTCTCGACTCCCCCATCAACAAGGCTGGCAAGCTCCAGATCTACATCCACACTGCCAAGGGCGTCTTGATTGAGGTTTCGCCCTCGGTCCGTATACCTCGAACTTTCAAGCGCTTCGCTGGTCTCATGGTGCAGCTTCTGCACCGACTGTCCATTCGGTCGACCAATTCCAACGAGAAGCTGCTTCGTGTGATCCAGAACCCCATCACTGATCACCTGCCTCCTAACTGCCGCAAGGTGACGCTGAGCTTTGACGCACCGCTTGTGCGCGTACGTGAGTATGTCGAAACTGCCGGTCCCAAGGAGAGCATTTGCGTCTTTGTGGGTGCCATGGCCAAGGGCGAGGACAACTTTGCCGACTCGCTCGTGGACGAGAAGATCTCCATCAGCAACTACTCTCTGTCTGCGAGTGTGGCCTGCAGTAAGTTCTGTCACGCGGCCGAGGATGTCTGGGACATCATGTAAGAGCAGGACACGAAATGAGGCCGCCCGGTGGCCAACAGCCGCGATAGACGCCAAATGCTGGCTCGCCCTGCGGCGATACAACATCGTCGCTAGGGCGAGGCAGCACGGTGGTAACTTGGAATGCCTGGGGTGTTCGCTGTCGCTTGTTTTTGCAACCAAAACATGGGGCGTTCAACAACGGGTCCAAGACGCGCATGTCGTCTTGATGGGCCATTTCAACCTGGCCCATTCCTTCTCTTGTCCTTTTTGTACTGTTTCTTTGCATGTCTGCACTTTTTCTTTCTCCCCTTCTGCCTGATGCTTATTCTGTCTGGGTCAGATTTTGGCGGATCACTCGGCCAGATCTGGAGATTTCCGTGTCTACGGTCTAACCACACAGCATATCTGGGACGAGGCAACGGAATATTTGTATGCGCCCGCCTAACAGTTCGGGGCAAAGACGGGCGCGAAGCGTCGAGATATTGAACCACGGGGACTGAACCGATTGGACGCGCGAAGTGCGTATCACGATTCGGTTTAGGCTGCGGCGATGGTTGGATAGGACTCCGCGACGCCTGTGCTGGGAGGGCAGACAAGATGCAAGACAGTTGATGGGCAATGTCACATGATGGAGGAGGTAATAAATACACAACAACCTCAATGTACTGCAATGTAGTAATGAAGTGCACCCTTTCATGTTACACAAACGAATACCGAAGCGTGAACCAATGTTGAGGCTGTGAGGCCAGCCAAGTGAAGTCCGCTGCTGCCGCCCAGCAGCAGCTGGCCCAAAAGGGTTGGCGTAGCACCAAATCGCCCCGCACTCGGGTCGCGTGGGCCCGCCGCCTGTTTTGGGCGGCGCAGTGTGGGAGGGGAGGAAGTGATGGACGCATAGCAACACAGAGAGAGAGACGACCTCGGCGAGGTCAAGGGTGATGCCATGATATTGGCGATGCCCAGTTATCATCTGACCTGGGTGTAGCAGAGCAGTCGTATCGCCCATGCCCATGCCAGTGCCAGCCCTGCCATAATAGGCTCTTGACTGGTCTGTCGACGGTGGATCTTGCAGTTTGGATGGACTCTTTACAGGATGACACTCTCAAATAGAACACCCCCACTCAGGTGTGATGTGTGAGGCACAGAGAATCCAGTCCTCATTCGACAGAGGCCTGAGGGTTGGCTAGTGAGGCGAGAGGGAGGTTGGAGAGTGTCCGACAGGTCAACAGACAGACCCTTGACGCGTCGTGCTCTTTGCGCAATGGCATTCCGCGAGGTGGCTCTGGCTGTCTCCCATGCCCAAGACTCTCCTGTGCTGTATTTGACAGGCTAGGTCGAGCGCAGAAAGGCCTTATCCTACCCAATGTGAGGGTTGATAAGGTAGCCGAGGGCCCGGGGCTGGCCGGTACAGGCCGGGGGTGGAGTGCCGGTGGAGGTCCGGTGGAGTGAGCCGGGCGGCCGTGAGTCCAGCCGTTGGGCTCGACGTGGTCACGCATCGACGGTCCAGAGTCATTGGACCAGTTCGCACGAGCTATTCTCCGGCGGTGGTACTCGATGCATGGACACTACACATCTCTTGTGTTGTCAATAAGTTAATTATATAACCCAGTGTGGATATTGACACGACGGTTCATTTCATTCCACCATGGACAACGCTGAATCAAGTTAACGAGCGAGGGCTGTGTTCCGACTCGAGCATGCCCTTGTTGTACTCGTCATGATGGACATGAGGATTATGGGCAGAGGGGTAAAAAAGAGGGGTATGAGGGGAAGCCAGTATCAGGACGACGACTCTGGAGTAGCAGCAGCAGTAGCATGGCATCCATGGCTGCAGGGTCACAAGAAGAGACAAGGCAGAGTTGTATCGCGGAGGTGGTTTTATCAGATGTGAGGGAATTCCACCCTCGAGAGTTTGGCCTGTCTGGATCATCCCAATCCGTCTATCCATCCATCCCATCATCTGGTCCAATGCAGTGCACTTGGCCGCCCCCAACCTCCCTCTCATGGCACCATGTTCCCCCCCTCCAGCTGCAGGTACCGAGTCGGGACAAGTCGCTACAGGGGGCAGTACATGAGAGTCAATCTCGAGTTTGTGGCATACCACGATGGAGATGCATCTCTCTGCCTGCTCTTCGCAATCGACAGAGCGATCAACCCGCAATTGCACGCGATGCGTAAACAAGCACGAGCTGCCCAGGATACAAGCCCAGGCCTTGAAGGGTTCAGGGGTGGCCATGGGCGGGTGCTGCCGGATGGCGCGGGGCTAGGGTCGAGCGGGCCATTAACTCAAGGTACATGGCCACCCGCACAGTCTCCAGGTACCGGCCAAGCTTGCACAAGTGCATAATTCCAGAGCCCTTCTACGGGGGGTGTTGCAGTGTACCGGGCCCTGTTTCCTGGTTCTTGCCCTCCCTCGCCGGCCCAGGTACCTCGAGGTGGTCGTGATTCGATCCAGCGTGATGTGTGATGCGATGTGATGCAAGGCCCACGCTCACGCCAGGGGACTATACCGGATACTGTACCTCTCTGGCCGACCCCTCTACGGGATGGATCCATTCGAGCACGAGAGGTCAGATGTCGACGAGTCACAGAGCCACAGTCACAAGAGATGCAGAATGAGACGCGGCGGGAGGGCTGGCTGAGACACGCACCCATCACCAGCCAGCACCGGCACCATCTGGCAGCGGCAGTTAGCTACAGTGAGCGTTGGGTTAGTTGGAGGTACCTACTGCCCGTACTGTACTGTACCTTTTAGCAGCAGCCAGTCATTCAGTGGGTGGCCAAGGAAGCCCGCCCTAGTTCCTCACGACACCTCCCTCTATTCCTCTTTCTCTTCCTCCTCCTCTGCTTCTCTCTCACTCTTCTCTCCCCGACTCTCCTCTGACATCGACAGAGTCGATAGAGTCTCTAGTCCCCAATTACCCAGAGCAATTGCTCCGTCAATTGTTCGCTGCACCCCGCAAGCGACCAGCATTTTTTGCCGTCACTCACAGGCCACGCAGAAGAATAGCACTCGGACTGGATACTCCCGTCGCGCATATCCATCCTTACCTACACTAAAAGGCATCTCACATACAATCATACACAACCTTAGCCGGCGCATACACCCAAGGACTCTTTTGCCTTTCTGCCCCTTCCTCTACATATACACCCGCAACGGAGAGGATTTCTGTGCCTCGGGTATCGATCGATCTCGTGCACCCTCGTCTTTCCCTTCAGCGTTCTAGCACCCTTGAGCAGGCTCAGTCCGGTTGGGCGTCAAGGTATCATCATCACATCAGGACTATTGCCCCGGCAGAGGACCGAACAAAACAGACAGCTCAGCACCCGGCCAAGGCTGCTCCAGAATACGGATCTCTCGTGGTTCTCGCCCTTTCTCTGAGACTCACCACGTCTACTGCCAAGTCACTCACCTCAGGGCAACCGATTGGAGACGCCTTGATTGTCGCGCCTCACCTCTCTCAATCCCTACCCTCTCATTCTCGACCGCCTTCTTTCGCCCACTCCGCCACTTCACCCAGCCAACTTCTCCTTGGCTCGCCGCTCTCCTTGTTCGCTTTTTGAAATCATTCTTCTTGTGTTCCTTCCCTTCTACTCTGTCGTTTTTTTAGTTCCCCCCTTTTGGACTCCGGACGCCGCTCTACTTGCATTCATTGTTGTTACTCATCATCGCCATCTTGACCGATATTCTGTCTCCCCACCAGCCCCTCCCTTGCTCAGCCAGTCAAGCAGGAGCAACACATCCCGTCATCTGTTTGTTGTCCTTCCAGGACCTTCAAGGCTCCCAAACGCTCCATCAAACCCGGCCAAGGCATCCGAGCGGAGACCTCGAAGCAGGCAGCCGATCGGACAGTCCTGGCTGTTTCACGGGCTTCTATAAGAGACCATGACACTACCATTCGTTGAGGTGTCACATCTGGCATCGTCATCCTCCTTCTACTCGGCCATCCTCCAACCCCTCGGCCTACGCTTCCTGGTTGCCGACCGCGAGCACAACTCATCCATCGGGACCATCACCTACGGAATTCCGGCAGGGTCCGCCAAGCCCGGAAGCAAACATCGCAAGGCTCTCACCGACGGCCGTGGTGACGATCAAAGAGGTGGCCAGCCAGTGCTGCAGATCCGCGAGGTGACGCATCCCTTTGAGCCTGTCAAGCTGTCGACATTGGTTCTTGCTGTTCCGTCCCCGGCTACAGTAGTCGAATTCCACGACGCGGCCCTCACCGCGAATCCATGGCTGCACATCCAGACAGACGGTGACCCAATATATCCCGGCGGACCCAGTCCGAAGGCTCGCTTGGGCATCGAGGGCGGTGAGACCCCAAGGAGAGCAACAGTTCGAGACCTTGACGGCAACACTATCCAGGTTGTCTATAGGCAACCTCAAACTTCTCGGGATAACTTTGGTCGTGTCCTCGAATGGACCTACGACGGTGCTAATCAATCTACTCATACCCGCACTCGCTCCCAGTCACATCCCCACCCCCTCACACCCGCTCGCTCTTCTTCCTCCTCCGTCAGCAAAGATCCATCGCCCTTTCAACCTAAACACGGCCCCAATACCGTCACCGCTGCTGAGATGACTCAACGCGCAGCTAACCGTGGCGACGACGACGCGGACCCAGCATCTGTCTCACCTCGGCAGAGCTCCAACAACAATGGCCTCAGCACCACCAGCGTTGTCGGAGCCCTGCTGGGCGTGGCGGCCGGTGCAGCTCTTACATACGGCTTCATCAGTAATGCTACCAAGGAACGTGACCGTAAACCACGACAGGAATTCGAACCACCCTCGATGCCACGACGTGCAACCTTCCCCGAAAAGGCGCCATCGGTCCACAAGATGCATCAGGAAGATCCCCGGCCGGCCTACATCGACTATCCCCATCCTCCCAAGACGTCGCTCCGGGGCGGTGAATACCCTCATCCAGCACCCCTAAAGGCTCTTCCGTTTCGAGCGGCCAGCAATTACGAGACCTTTCCCGTAGAGGAAGAGGACCCTTTCAGTAGACCCACCAACCCCCGAGACGACTTTGCACTCCGGAGAATGGCCAATCCCGATGAGTATATCCGAAGGAAGCTTGGTTACGTCGACGACGACAGCAGCGAGGAATCCCCCGATGATCGGGCCCGTCCGGTGCAGTATTTGACTCAGCACCCGCATGAGGAAGAAAACCCTTGGCTCACAGCTCGGGACAGAAGCAGGAGCAGAACCCGGAGCAGAGCAAAGAGCACCGCAAGAAGCACCGCTAAAAGCACCACGAGAAGCACCGCCAAGAGCACGAGGAGTGTTGCCAAGAGTACCGCCCGGAGCACCGCCAGGAGCGTCGCCCAGTCTCGAGCTCGCTCACACAGTCGAGCTCCAGATGATGACTACGAGTTAGCCCGAAGCCACCATTCATCGAGGCATCCGCCTGCGGAAGATATGTATGAAGTTGTTGAAAGGCGTAGTCGTCGTTCCTCGAGAGCCCCGGACGACGGTTTCGATACACGCAGTCGCCGGTCTTCAAGAATGCGAGATGACGGTTTTGACGGACGCAGTCGGCGCTCATCAAGACCCCCTCCAGAGGATGGATTCGAAGCACGAAGTCGACGCTCATCAAGGCCCCCTCCGACTGAGAGGGCCCGCAGCATGCGGAGCCGCAGCGAAGCGGCTGTTGGTCGAAAGTCTGTTGTGTTGGCTGACCCCGATCACCATAGTCAAGCAGGATCTCGTCACACTGTTGTGCCCAAATCTCGGTCGGTGGTGCGCTCCCACCGACCGGCGTATGACGACGAGCGCAATACTTACTTTTCTGCCCGGTCACGCCCTTCATCGCGAGCTCCACGACGTCCTCCGCCGCCCGAGATCGAAACGGAAATCTTTGAAGCACCGGAGGTCCCGGAAGTGCCAGAGGTGCCCGAACCACCACGAGGTGTCGACATGTACGAGGTTCCTGAAGTTCCTGAGATCCCTGACATGCCCGAGTTCCCAGATAGAATGCCCAGGAGCCGGGCTGCCAGCAGATTTAGCGTGCCTCGAATGGCGACAGGGCCTGATTACCCACATATGGGTTATCCGGGCAAGTCTCAGAGCCACATATCTGCCAGAAACATTGCTCTTCCAATGAGCGGCGTGGGCAGCAGTCATGCGCAGTGGGACGACGATATGGTCAGCGTGGCTCCGAGTGACAGCATCAGTTGTATCGGGAGCAAGATGAGCGGACGACGGCGCAGAGTACGATAAAGAGAAGATTGACGGCCAAGATGACGACGACGACGAGTATTAGACACGAGAAATGTTAGACGACAGGAATGGCGGGCTGGGCAGGTGGATAGAAGGTTACGCATGGCATTGAACAGGATTGGTTCAACAGCACGGAAAGTATTGGCATTGGTAACATTTTTTGGGCTGGTTATCCAGGCAAGGAAACCGCACTTGGTTGCTTCTCTTTTGTGTCTTGGCATTGTTTGGGTTCTGGAGGCGTTTCAATACTTTATCATGTTGCGTCTTGGGTGTCTCAGTATTTACTGGGGAATCGTTATATTGTTGGGTAGATGGAGAAGCATGGATTGACTTGGACCATCCTAGATCAAGGAGATATTGGGGCATGACAGCATTTGTTTGAACTGGAGGTGCCGCTCTTGAGCAGACTGGACACGGCATAGAAGCCACGCTCGATCAAGACGGACCCGGAAATAGATATCAGAGAGAGACGGGCAGCACAGCAGAATCATACACACAACAGAAGAGACACGCACAAGTGCGTATGGCGGCGCATTGCCGTGTCAGCAACCGTCCCCGGGCCGTCAATGACAATGCGTGTCCCACATGGTGGACCAGACGCAGCGCAGCGCAACGCAACCCACTTGTGGCAGGCTCATTCTTGATCCAAGGTGACAATGTTGGTGTTGGATGTGGGGGTCAGTGTGGACGGCGTCACATAGTAGATGCTAATTAGTCGACCAGCATCCCACAAAGTCCACGTAGTTACTTACCCCTCGTCTCTAGGTCCCTCCCTCTCTTGCTCGTCCACGTATTGGCCGCAGACGAAGCGGATTTTTCCCACGGGTAAAATGCCGTGGGGGATAGAATAAGCGGGTGTTAATGAAGGAGCGAAAGGATGGACGATGTGGGAATCGATAACCTCCCGGGCAGGGCAGCTGCTGGACCTCGAGTACAAGCAAGAGTCACCCGTCCCGTCCCACTTTGAAGCTAAAGTAAGTAGATCGCTCTCCAGGTTGGCGGGCAGGTACGGAAATTTTGCAACCCCAAGACTCACTCACTCACTCACACTCCGATCCTCGGCCATTTTTTCCTGCATCAAACTACGACGGCGCCGCCCCCAGATCACAACAAGAAAAAAACAAGTTGTTTCCGCATACATTCAGTCATACACGGCAAGGCACAGTATCCGTTGTACAGGTTTCGATTGGAATAACCCTTTCCACATCCCAATCCAGATCTCACGACCCCGTATAGTACATCTTGATCGGTATTACGTGTGAAATTTCTTGGTCATGCCTGTAATTGAACTCGGCGAGTCCATCCCTCCCGACACGGCGCATGTGAGTAAGACCAACATGATGTCTCGTGACGAATCAACTGACTCGCTATTTGTAGGCCGTCAGTGTCTCTCTGCCAACTTGGAAGGCAAATGTTGGATATGAGGAGGGTGAAGAATGGGTTGTTGGCCGTATGACCACGGGCTACCCTCGGTGAGTTTGCACTCTCAACGATAAGTCTCGAGTGCCCCTCACTTACACATCTTCACAGCTTCTTCGTCCATAGAGGTATCCAGGCGTTTGCCAAAGACATCGTTGCCCGACATGGCCGTCCTGGCCAGCAGGCCATGCTCTTCCCCACGCCCCGGGTGGCGAAGCGCTGTCTCGACTTCATCCGCCAGCGAGCCTCTCCTGAGATTGCGCGCCAGGTCGACACCATTGACTTCACCCTCGACAAGTCCAAGGAGCTATCGCCTCAGCTCAAGAAGCTGTCGTCTACCATCTCGGCCGTGGTCTATCCTGAGGAGGCCTTCCCCATCGCGAAGCAGTACTGGCAGCACACTGGCGACGGCGCCTCGAGCAGACGTGCCGAGTTCTGCCACGGTCTGTACAAGGATGATCTCCTAATTCCCGTTACCGGCACACAGACCCCTCCTGAAGCTACGGGTAGGCCCTTTCGTGGCCCCAAACGTTATCAGCGCCCCGGCTCGATCGACGGCGTTGGCTCGCACGTAGTGAAGCCGCCCTCGCCCCCAGCCGCCGTCGAGTCCATGGAGAGCTCACGGTTTCTCGAGGAGCGCTTCGGCAGGAACCTAGATTTGTCCATGGTCGAGCGCGCCAAGTCTGCCATCCGCAGACGCATCGCCGGTGCCCTTGCGCACGAGGTGGACCTCAATAATGGCCCCCTGCCGTCCATGACGTCCAACACGCGCGGCATCCAGAACCTTGAGGAGGCAGACGTCTACCTGTACCCTGCCGGCATGAACGCTATTTTCAACGCCCACCGCGCGCTGCTCAAAGCGAGAGAGCCGGCCAAGAGCATCAACTTTGGCTTCCCCTACGTCGACACGCTCAAGATCCTGGAAAAGTTTGGCCCTGGCTGCCTCTTTTACGGGAACGCTTCGGCTGGAGATCTTGATGATCTGGAAGCTAGGCTCAAGAATGGAGAGCGCTTCCTCGGTCTCTTCTGTGAATTCCCAGGCAACCCTCTCCTGACATGTCCGGACCTCACGCGGATCCGGAAGCTCGCGGATGAGTACGACTTTGCTGTTGTGGTGGACGAGACGATAGGTACTTTCGCGAATATCAACGTCCTGCCTGTCGCCGATATCGTCGTTAGCAGCCTGACAAAGATCTTTTCTGGCGACTCGAACGTTATGGGTGGAGGTGCCATTCTCAACCCCGACAGCAAGCACTATCGCGCCTTGAAAGCGGCCTTGGAGGAAGACTACGAGGACACGTACTGGCCCGAGGACGTCATCTTCATGGAGAGGAACAGCCGAGACTTTGAGTCCCGCGTAGAACGCACCAATGCCAATTCAGAGGCTATCTGCGACGTGCTACGGACACATCCCATTGTTAAGAGCGTCTATTACCCCAAGTATAACGACTCAAAGTCCCATTACGAGGCGGTCCGCCTCCCCAACGGAGGTTACGGCGGCTTGCTCTCCGTCGTATTCAACCACAAGGAGCAAGCCCAGGTCTTTTTTGACGCCCTGCCTCTTGCCAAGGGTCCCAGTCTGGGCACCAACTTTACGCTGTGTTCGCCGTATGCCCTCTTGGCGCATTACCAAGAGCTGGAATGGGCTGCCCAGTTCGGCGTCGACCCTGATCTCGTCCGCGTGAGTGTCGGTCTGGAGGAGACGGCCGAGCTCGAAAACACTTTCCAAGATGCATTGAAAGCAGCCGAGGCTGTTTCAGTGTCAAAATCATGATGGAGTCACGGCCATGCGCATTGAAGTTCTGTTCTCCTCGCACCACGCGTTCCGTCTATCCACCTCAACATGCCCCGATTCTAGATTTATGTATGGTTTGGTGTCCAAATGTTGGGATACTGAAATCATGTAAGCTCCACGTTGAAAAGGATGACATGTTGGATTCAGGCGATAAAAAAAGTAAATGGCTTACGTATATACTGGGTTAATTTAAGTTCCATCGGTAGATTTGTTAACCGATGTGCGATATTAAGTGATAATGGTAGTAGCGTGTCAGGCAAACCGAGCCTAGGGAGGTTGGCTCAAGCTCACATTATTGTGCACTCCTGGTGCACGTAACCTGGGCCGTAGTCTTCGACTCCGCGCTCGATCTCGTTCGCCCGCTGCTTCTCTTTAACCTCCTTGGAAAAGTACTTTTTCATGTACTTCTGAAGTTCATAGTCAAGGTTATCAGCCGAGGCTCTCAAAACGACATCGGCTCTGCATAATGGGCAGTGTCTCTCCTTTCGTCGCTGGATTTTGATGATGCAACGGATGCAGAAGACGTGCTGGCAGTCGAGTCGGACGGGCATGTACGCTACCGAAAAGCATACGGGACAGAGATAGTCGTTGAGCTGAGGGACCACAGAGACGAGTTCCTGAGACATCTTTGCACAGACATCCTTGGAAATGCTGCCTGCCAGGAGCCTGTCTGAGTGGACTGCAGTGGGGAATTTCCTTGATACACCCAAGGCCGTGCGTTTATCGAATTCTTGAGTAACGTCAGTATTGGCTGTCATGCTAAGATGGGTGCAATCAGTGTGCTCACTCTTGAGAATCTTGGAGACAGCCGTCTTGTTGAGTTCCTGGAATTGCAGGTTCTTGAGGAGAGCAGCATTCAGGTTGATGAAGCGAGTAAAGGCGGCCTGGCTCTCTGCGAGCTTGAAGCCCTTGGCAAGCTTCTGCTTCTCGACCTGGTCCTGGAACCACTGCAGCTGCTTCAGAGCAACTTGACTCGAACGGGCCCCATGATCTTGCTCATGGGTGGCAAAGAAGACCTCGGCATCAAGATACAGCTCAAAGATTTGCCGCCACCGTGCGAGATCAGTCTTGGAGAAGCGCTTCGGTTTTGCAACTTGTTCCACTTCTTTGCCGAGGGCGATGATTTCCGACGTCATGTTCCTCTCCTCGGTCGCTTGCAGTGCATCGAGGTTGGTCACATCGCTCTGCAGCATGTCGAAAAACTCGGCATCAAAAACGAGAGGGACCTCAATGATTTCGTAGGTTCCCTCGTCTGCATCGCTCGTGGGAGCGGTGGCAGCCGATGCCGGAGCTTTGACATCATTTGAGGCCTCGGCGGGGTGTTCGGTGACATCTTTTGGGACAGGGTCGGTGACGGTATTTTTAGTCATTTTTACAGAGGCTTGTTCGGCGAGGGCGATGGCGAGTTTCTCGTTTGCCTCGTCGGCGAGGGCATCGACAGTCTGGGCAGAAGGCGCAGCAGCGGTCTCAATGCGCATATCGGACTGGGGCAGACTCGTGACAGACTCGGAATTGGACGATTTTGCTATGGATTCAGGATGGGGGGGCCATTGGCCCTTGGGGAGGTTCGTGGCAATCTTGTTGAGGAAGTCGCGCGAGTTTGGGGCGAGCGATGCATCGACAGGCACGCCATCCTGAAGATGAAGCTGGACGGTGAGCTTTGGGCGGAGATGGGAGTCGGAGCCGCCTATGAAGAGTCAGTTTCTGGTGCACAAAGGCCGTTGCACACATGCTGAGGCGCAGAGTGCAGAGCGATGGCGGCAAAGGCATTACCGTTGAGCTTATACTTTAGAGCCACAGGAGATGTTGTGTCGGGTTTGAGAAGCTCGCGCAACGTCTCTGGGTCAAGGCCGAGATCGTGCAGCTCTCGCGCAACCTTTTTGAGGCATTTCTTGAGCTGGCTGTATGGAATGGCGTTGTCGACCCAGTGAGGCGGGAAATCTGTGTTGGGTTAAGTGTCAACGGTGTTGCACAGGCGGGTGGAGGTCGAAAGGCTGATAAAGAAGCATTGTGATAGAGTCATAGATCGAGTGGAGCATAAAGGTGTGAATGAGAGACAGACCTTGAGTCCGCAGGGTCTCTTTGAAGTCGTGAGCAAACTTCATGGTGTTTCGGACGGTATCACCAAAAAGCTACAACTCTTGCATAAGAGGGCACGCGACCAGTTGCGGTAAAGGGAAGTTGGTGGCAAAAGACCAAGAATGGAACCAGGGCGGCTTGACGCTAGAAAAGCAAGACTTGAGCGAGCAAGAGCAATGAGCAAGGCAAAAAGCAAAGTGATATATCGCTTCGACGAGGACATGGAGGAGAAAGAAAAGGGAGCGAGGTACGAAAATGCGCCGTGTGAATGAATGATGGACGCCTTTGTCGCAAAAGTGGTCTCGTGGATGCGAAATCTTCACAACGAGGGTACTTGGCCGGGTCTAGACACACGCACGCATAAGTTGGTACCGGTTTTTAGCTCAGGACCTCGTTTTCTTGGTGGGAAAAGGCGACGAACGGGTAGGGATCCATGGCTGGCTAGTAGCCTGAGTGGGCTCTCGGCAATCTCGTGCCGGCGACAGTAAAGGCGTGAATCAGATGGTTCGGCCGTTCGAGAAGGTTGCCGGCCATTTTCGTTGACCGAAGCCCAAGGCGACGCCGAGACCCAAGACTTTCCGATGGGGACTGGAATTGCCTCTGCTGGCCAGGGGCTGGTGATTGGCCGGGCATGGGTTGTTGTCCCATGATCCATCACCAAATGTGGTCAAGACGAGAGTCGAGGGTCGTCAAAGTGATGTTTGCAGAGACAGCAGGAGAGATTATCATGGATGGCAGCCGTGGGTAAGGTAGCAGCGGCTTTAGTGAAGTAAGGTACCGCTATTCACCTCGTCCGTGCCCTGTTAGCCTATCCGTGAACCTTGCGGCCCGTTCATTCCCGTCAACCTCGTGTGTCTCATGCGCTTCTTTATTGGCACAGACTTTGCCGTGTTGGACGTGTCCAAGATTTCAAGCCCAGATCGTCTTTCCCATGCCAATGCGCATCAAGAACCGGTCGGTTTTTACGCCGTGCTAGCCCGTTCCGTAACAGCAAGATCAATAAATAAATGATGGAGAAATTAAGGGCTTGCCGACGTTGTGTGCAATGACACAAGCGGGGATTAGTCATACCATGACTCTTAATGAATCATTCGGCGGACAGGCGCGAATAAGCTTATAGTATTGCTAGCTTTTCTTCTAGAAAACAAGAGCAGTATTATGGAAGCCAGTAGGGCGGAGTCACTCAGACCCTGCGGGGAACAGTAGCAACTGGCACAGCAATTTCTTCAATAAAACGTCCAGATTTTGCCCCGCGGTGCCCCTCCTTTCGTCACACAGCTTCTTAGAGAGGCGACAGGTCAATAAATCACCACCACACCCAAAGCCGATTTTTTTTACACCTCTTTTTATACCAGACACCTCATACGCCTACTGCAGTCGACAAGCTCCGGTTCAAGTAGTCATGGGCGGCCAACAATCCTCGGAGCGCACCGACGCTTCAGGCGATGCTCCCGCCGCAAAGACATGCTACTACGACCTACTCGGAGTTGAACGTTCTGCTACCGATGAAGAGTGCTTCCACCCTCCCTGCAATCCAAATCACAGCCCTGACTGACCATTCGTGCACCAGGATCAAACGATCCTACCGCCGAAAGGCCCTCGAGCTTCACCCCGACCGCAATATCAACGACGTCGAGACTGCCACACGACGCTTCGCCGAGATTCAATCTGCCTACGAGATTTTGTCCGACCCCCAAGAACGAGCATGGTACGACTCTCATCGTGATGCCATCCTGAGTGGCAAGGACGGCGACGAGGCAGATGGACATCCGGCCACGTTCCGCAACGTGCGACTTACATCTGCGGAGGAGATCATGGGCTTGATCCGCAAGTTCAACGCCGCCGTTCCCTTCGATGATGAACCCACGGGCTTCTATGGAATTTGCAGGGAGACCTTTGAGCATCTGGCTCTCGAAGAGGAGGCTGCAGCCGAAAACGACGATCTTGACGTGCGAGAGTACCCAACTTTTGGCTCATCCGACGATGACTACGAGACGGTTGTGAAACCCTTCTACGCCGCCTGGTCGGGCTTTTCTACTGTCAAATCCTTTGCATGGAAGGACAAGTACCGCCTCTCTGACGCCCCCGACCGCCGGGTCCGTCGCCTGATGGAAAAGGAGAACAAGAAGATACGCGACGACGCCATCCGCGAGTTCAACGATGCCATCAACTTTCTTGTTGGCTTCGTGCGGAAGAGGGACCCTCGGTATCTGCCCAACTCTCAGTCCCACGATGAGCGACAGGCCTCTTTGCGGAATGCCGCGGCTGCACAGGCTGCGCGGTCACGTGCTGCGAATCAAGAACGCATGGCTAGCTACGAAGTTCCCGACTGGGCTCAGAGCCGATCCGACGATGGTGCTGCAGAGGGCGATTTCACCGAGTCCGAAGAGGAATCCGAGGTAGAGATTCTGGAATGCGTCGTGTGCAACAAGTCATTCAAGAGTGAAAAGCAGCTAGAGGCCCACGAGAGAAGTAAGAAACACGTCAAGGCGGTCCAGCAGCTTCGACGTCAAATGAAGCGCGAAGGCGCCGAGCTAGATCTTGACGACGATAAACCATCCCCTCCACCAGACGTAGATCAAGACGGTGGACAAAGCCCAGTGTCCGAGAAGGATGTGGATGCTGGGGACTCGGATGACGCACAGGCCAAAATGAAGACACCTCCGTCAAAGGGTGAAACTGCAGAGCCGAGCCCAATAGACTCGGCGGAGGTGTCGGATAATGGCGACTATGCGCCCAGAGACGTTGTTGAGGAGAGACTTACATCCTCTGGGAAAGCCAAATCGAAACAAGAAGAAACCAGCGAGCCCGATGACGAGCTCTCGACAGCTACCAAGGATCTCTCTGTCGACGAGCCTGCACAGGGCAAGAAGATTGGCAAGGCCAAAGCCAAGCGCGCAAAGAAGGCTGCGGCAGCCCAATCCCAGCAGGATGATGGTGTAGGCCAAGGATCGTTCCAGTTCACTCGAGGTATACAGGCTAACATCAAGTGACAGCAAAAGTGTGGCGTGTGTGGTGAAACATTCTCATCTCGGACCAAGTTGTTCACACACATTCGTGACGAAGGCCATGCTGCGCTGAAACCAACGACCGGTGGCGGCAAAAAGAAAAAACGCTGAGCGATCAAGTGAATTATCTTCATACACTGACCTCGCCCGGATGATGCAATCCAACCCGACCAACGCCAGTACAACCACCCTCCGAGAACGCGACACGGCGCCACGGCTTCATGTGATGAACATCCAACATAACAAGATAAGCCGATGGATTCAAATTCAAGTTCATCCTCTATAGCCGATGTAACTCCCATCCCCCCGCAGCCCATTTAAATGTCAAGGGCTAAAAACAGACTACAACCAAAACGCCAACACGACAGCCTAGACCTCATGAATGGTATCCGCATCATCATCATCATCGCTTAACGTCTCCACTTCATCAATCGCACCCTCTCGGCCTTCGGTCGAACCCCCGAGGATTGCACTACGATCTGCAACGTGGATGATCGACTTGCCCTGGACATGTTTGACGCATCGTTTCCAATTGTTCCAGTCTTCCTCGGTACGGATCAGGAACCCAATCAGCATGCTAGGGTCCATCTCGCGGACATGGATGCGACGGAGTCGGGAAGTGTGGCAAGAGGCAATCTCTTCGTCGGTGTACTCATTTGGATTTTCATGATAGGGGAGGGCTGTTCTCGTGTGATGAGGATCGAGGTAGAATAAGAAGGAACCCTGCGCGCCGACGAAGTAGTGTGATGAGGATGGACGGCCACTAGATAAGTTAGCAACAATCTAGGTTCCACGGAGCATTCACTCGGCTCACCCAGCGATTCCCACTGATTGGGGCATCTGGAGTGATGCGATGAGGGCCTCCCAATAAACGGGCGTAATCTTATCGATCCCGAGACGGGTTCCGACCAAAATGAGTGTGGGGTGGAACGATTCTCCTTCGGGCTTCGCAATCTTCATGAATTCGTCTTCGTAGACATCGGGGCCATCGCCTGTTGAGTATACTCGAAGAGAAGATTCGTGAGAGTTTGCCAGGGCTCTATAAACCGCTGTGTGAGTCGAGCTGTGTGGATATTGTGGTATTGGGGTGGCGTAACTCACTGTATACACCGAGCAGTTGCTGATGGTCCAAACCACTCGCCCGGGTACTTGCCACATGCACTAGCGCCATGACGAACGAAGCTGTGAATAGAGTATGGAGCATCGGGGTGGTCGGCGAAAGATTTAAGAATCTCCCGCTCTTCCTGCTGTGACTGTCCTCGGCGCCATTCTGCGGGAATGTTTGGTGAGTAATAGATACTATGGAGACTCGTATCTCGACTGACCTCTGCCTAGGCGGATCATGAGTATGGTGTTTGCGAGTAGACTCTGACCCGATCGAATCATGCATCCCCAACCACTGTCCGATGAAAACGGACTCTGGTCGCCCAGCTGGCTCTTCAACCTCATTGACAGGGACAGTGCAGATGTGGCCTGCGGGTTGGAGGATCGTGGGATGGGCTCGAACTCGGACCTGTACGTCATCCATATCCTTGACTCGAAATCGGCCATGAATGCTGAGGGCCAGCCGCCGTCCTTCGGCGGGTCATCGTAGGCTAGCGACGAGGAGAAGCTACTCGATATCGATTCGGGCGGAGTATCGGGTGCGTTGGCTGGCAGGTGGGGTGGTTGATTGGTATCATGAGCGTCGGCATCTGGCTTGGGAACTGGAGGCGGCGTCTGTGGAGCGTGGTCGTCGGGCTTGGGGCTTTTCCCGTCGCTCAGCTTGTATGAGCGTCCCAGGCACCAGACGGGCTGGTCGTGGACGACATCGTTGGTGGGCTCTGGGTCCCAGAACATCTGCACGATCCGCCGATAGCGCCCGAGGTCGACGTTGGCCATGGCGGCTTCCATGACTGCTGAGGCTAAGTGTGTGCTTCAAGTTGGCATCTGCGTGTGTCGGCCTCGACGCTGAAGGGGGCACAAACACAACCAGATGAAAGAAGAGCCACGGTGGAAGGGGAAATGGCGGATGGCGGGCGACTTGGGATGGATAGCGAATGCTGCTGGCCAAAGGCAGCAAACGGGTCTTGGCTCTACCAGTGGGGAGTCAGCTGGGGCCGGCGGGGGAAAGCGGCGGCTTGTGACTCTCACCCCAAGGCGCCTGAGGAAGGCTCCGGACCGAGTGGAGCCCCCATGCACGCGCGATGGAATCTAGTGCACGGGCCACCCGTGACACGGCACGACGTCAGAACAAGAGCCAACATGGACATGAGAATGGTGAGTTTGGGGTATAATACGGCAATTCTGGCGGTTTGGCTTGTTTCTATTGCAAATTCTGCAGTGCTTGTTGTGGGCTACGCGAGAATTAACGCGTTTTTTGCTTTGTTTGTGCCAGGTTTGCAAGTTGGTGTTTTAACGCCGTTGTCGTCTGGTCCCAACAGAAAGTCCATGTAAATGAAAGCGACAAAATGTTCAGATATTGTCGAAAATGAACAACACACAGCACGAGCAATAAGAGACGCTCTGCGCGCCAGAAAAAAACACCAACAGTAGCAAATACACATAAACTAGACATCAATACAAAACATCAACACTGATTTGCTCACAAAACAGAGGAAACCAGGATCACAAGTTCGAGCTGGATGCCCCAGGCCATTACCCTACACCACCAAATGCAGGAATGAGGGTGCCGCAACTGCCTGCTGATCTCCACTCGAGAACCGGCCCCACTAACATGCCCCTGCTGCACCTCACCACTTTCGATGACTCTTATCGCTGAAACGGACCCCACAACGACTCCGTTGGACCAATCGATAGAGGCCTGACAGCTAGGTGGCTCCGCGGGGTGACTCGTTTTCTTTGCCATCGACGAGCTTCCTCTCCACAAACTGCTCTGCGAGTTTTATACACAAACAGCCAAGCTTCTACTTTCCGACGCTGCGTTCACCTACAATTAGCCACACAACCCCCGCAGCTCATTGCAGGAAACTCCCAAGATGATGGCCATAGGCCCCTAGCGAAACGATGCCGAGAAACAAGAAGGGAGCTTCAACTCCCCGAGGAGGAAGGGGCGGACGAGGAGGTCGTGGGGGTCGAGGAAGTTATCGCGGTCGAGGGAACTACTCAACTCCACCGCGGATCAACTTTATTCGAGACGATACTGGTAAAACCCGCACAATACGAGGTCGAGCATTGCATCGAGCTCGCCAGATATGGACTGAGCAATGAGCTGATAACGACACAACAGGGTTCCCGGTGGCTGGTTTTACACTAGCCGACGAGGCTCGCAATACATCCCAGCATGACCATTCCTACCTGGCAAACAACTTGCGACAGCGGCCAGTAACTTTCGTCAGCGCTGGATCAAGCGAGCCGCTGAAACTCCTCGACGTCCTGCTCGACGATGCAACCAAGGAACTGGAAGGTGCCTCACCTGCCCATTTACCGTCAGGCGAGTATTCGAACCCGCCAGAAGCACACAGCCCACATGAAAGCGACGACGAGGGAGAGAGCGGAGATGTAGAAAAGGGAACAGAACAAGACGTAGCCGAGCCCCTCGACTTTATAGGCCCTGACGAGCTCGAGGAAGCTATCCAGGCAGAGGCTGTGCCGGAACCTGACTCGCCAGACGAGCCATCGTTTTTCTTTGATCTCGAGGGAGACCGATCAAAGGAGATATCACACTCAGAACCCGTCGAAATCCCCGAGCGACCTTCTTCACGAAGTAGCAGCTCAAGCGACGAGATAATACTGTTCAAGGGTCGGGGTGCCCCAAGAAAGGCCCAACCGGCGACAGAAATCTCCATGACTCAAATGCAGACAGAGATTCGTGTTGTCGAGCAAGCGATCGTCACGGAACCCACCGTGGAGCCTCCGAGTACCAAAAAGTTATCCAAGAAGGAAAGGAAGCAGAAGCGACACAACAAACGAAATGCGCAAACGCGATTTGAAGACGAAGAAGATGCCATCTTGGCCGACTACATTGCCAACATGAAAGAGAACAGCGAGGTGGATGATTACTTCAAAGAACTCATCCAAGGTGGAATGGACACAGACTCGGACGAAAGTGAGGACGGCGCATCCGACTCTTCTAGTGCAAAGTTCAAACAGCACCCTTCCTCCACCAACCCCAAGGCTACGGACACGGACGAGTCGAACAAAGATGAAGATGACGGCCTAGGAGAAGACGAGGACGATGAGGATGACGAGGATGAGAACGCAATTGAGATTGACGACGAGACGTTGGCGAAACTTATCGCTGGTCAGGATTTGGGGATGGAGGATGTCAACTTCGGGGATTCATCAAGCGAATCAGATTCATCAGATGATGACAAACCGAAAAAGCAGCGGCAAACAGTTAATCACGATGACTTTGATGTGATGGACTGGCATCGACTCAGTCTACGACAACGCAAGGGCAAAGGAGCAAAAGCACAGATCAATTTCAACGTGTCCGACTCGGAACTAGAGGCACACCTCCAAGCTGCCTGGAAAAACGATCGACAAAAGAAATCAGAACGGAAAAGGCAGCGGGAGGAAATGCGAGCACTCGGAATGCTTGGCAAGAAGGCCAATCCGGAGGATCTCCGTGTCAAGTATCCCGATGGCATGAACATGGAGCAGGTTGCCGAAGAGCTACGGGAGTTCCTCGTGGGCTCTGATGACCAGTTGGTTCACCGCTCTCCTTTGCCCGATGTTGACTGACCATGCACCAGACTTGCACTCCCACCGATGGACAACCATGCCCGGAAAATGATTCATGAATTAGCCAACAAGTTCAAGATCAAGTCCAAATCAACTGGTAAGGCCGAGCAGCGGAGACCGACTCTCTACCGAACGGGGCGCACGCTGCCGTATGTCGAGGCGACTTTTGACCAGGCCATCAATCGCGTCAATCGGCGATATTTCCCTCGATTGGATATGAAAGGGAAGAAATCCAAGAGACTCCCCCCTAATCGCGGCGGTGCCGGTGTCGCGGCCGCCAGTTATCAAGATGGCGAGATCGTCGGGGGTTCGGCACCAGAACTTGGGGTTGAGAATCGCGGTCGCGCCATGTTGGAGAAGATGGGGTGGAGCAGGGGCACGGCATTGGGCGCCATGAACAACAAAGGCATTCTGCAACCTGTGACACACGCGATGAAGAAATCCAAGGCAGGTTTGGGGTAATTGATATTTCAATATCTTTTCGCGGAGGGCGAAATGGAAGATGGATCAACCAGACTGGCGATGTCAGTGGAGCATGGGACGACTTGTACCAATATGCATATAGAACAAAAGGGGTGGCTTTCATGTGCACGAATTCATTGTATCGAGACCCTATTCTCGATGTTTATTGTACAACCGCGAACCCCGTTGCCCGTGTGTGAAGACATTGCCCCCAGTAAAATCAAAACCATCCGTAACGCATTATGAGGTCCCTAAAACAGGGCTTGATCCCCGTGTGAAACCTCGGATTCATGACACCCTGATGCCACGCGTGTGAAAAACTCAAATGCCCAAAACAAACAGCCCATCAAACCACTTATTTCGTCGAGGACGAGTACTTGGTAACGGCCTTGGTACCCTCAGAGACAGCGTGCTTGGCAAGCTCACCGGGGAGGATGAGACGGACAGAGGTCTGGATCTCTCGGGAAGAGATGGTAGACTTCTTGTTGTAGGCGGCAAGCTTGGAAGCCTCAGAAGCAACGCGCTCGAAGATGTCTGTGTCAAAGTCAGATGGAGTGCGATTGGAAAAGCGCGATGTGATGATGACATACCGTTGACGAAAGAGTTCAGGATAGACATGGCACGGTTGGAGATACCAGTGTCGGGGTGGACCTGCTTGAGGACTGGAGATGGAGTCAGTTTGACGCGTTGTGTGAAGAGACATGACGCGAAAAGGCGCGTCAGAGAATGGAACGTACCCTTGTAGATGTAAGAAGAGTAGGTCTCCTTGCGGGTCTTGGAGCGCTTCTTCTTGTCACCAGAAGCGGCGGTCTTCTTGCCAGCATCCTTCTTCTCGGGAGCCTTGGAGGCAGTGGCGGGGGCCTTGGAGGCGGGCTTCTTGTCGGCGGCCTTGGGGGGCATTTTGAAAGATGGAGAGATCCGAAAAAAGGACTGAGTGGTTTGGTTGATTGAGTGCGAGGCGCGAGCGTGAGTTGAGGGCGAGAAGAACTGGTGGTGGTGGAAAGTTGATGGCGAAACAGGATGATCGGGGGGTGGGTTGGGTTTTTGTAGCTGGGCTCGCGTCGCTGGCGGCGGGTTACTGATTGCCTGGGGGGCGTGCGCACGCGTGCTTGCTTAGCGGTGCAGAGGTTGCCGGGTGGAGGTGATCTGGGCGCTGCTGGGTCGCGCCTGCCCGCCCCTCTTTTTCGACTGGCACAATTAAAAAAATGGGCGAGGGGCCTATTTTTTGATTGGCTCAATTTGCGCAACCTCTTTTTCTGCCGTATCTCTTGCTGATGCGAGAGAGACAAGCAGTGGCTCCACCCAGCGGCCTCTTTTTCGTCATGTCTGATGGGAGCAATCGCTTCTGCGACGTTTCTGGTGTGTCTTGCCGTGATCTCGCGTGCTGGCCTCCCCATCGCGCACCCACCTGGTCAATCGCTATCGGCGTCGCGTCGCTCCTGCTTCTGTCTGGGTCAAGATTCTCACACATTTCTGCTTCTTTCCTTTTACACATCACATCAGTCCACTGTAGTAGTCCATCTCATGCCTCAAAGAAGGTCCATCTCGTAGATATTGCTCAACACAACACCATGCTGAACCCAGGTTCCTGACCGTGTTAGGCTCGCACATTGGACGTAGAACGCAGAACCTGAATCGGCACTTGAGCTGTCACTGCCATCTGTCTCTTCTCTGATCCTTGTCTCTTGTCCACAAGTTCCGGCGACGCGTCCGTTCCATCTCAGATGCGCCGGGCTTGCCGTGACGAGACGGCACGGCGGCGACAGCTCACTGCTTGGCCTCCGGCATCGAGGCGCGTCTTCATCCTCCGTCCCGTCGTGCACTCTCCACATTCTCCAGACTGGAGCTCCGAGACCGAGTCTGACAGGGCTGCCAGCTCCGTTGACTGCCGGTACTGAGACGGATCTCGACGAGATCTGACCCGGAGGCTCGGGGTTCAATTGTGGACCAAAATGCACATGGTTTACACGTCACAGCACCTTAATCCGGGGTTCTTGGGGTCAAATGAGGCTCTATCTAGGTCCAAGAAGGATTTTGAGGTCATATACACCTCTTACAATTGGTAAACATGGGTCAAACACCATGGGGAAAAAAGACCAAAAATGTCTCAATGTCCTAGATACACCAAACCTTCATGGATCCAAAAGGTATTTTGGATCAAAATGGATCAAGGGAAAGGCCCAAAGGATTGATCAAGTTGGGAAGACCAACTTCAATCAAACCTAATGGACAAACTGCAATGTTTGAACCTCCCTCACCCATACTGGACACGTAAGAGAGAAAATAACGCAAACATGAGCCGACCAAGCACAACTGAACCAGATCAGACTGAGTAGACGAGAAAGACGAGACACAAGGGACCGGACGAGAGCGCAAGAGTTGGGGGACCTCAGGGTACTGGAAAAGAGAGCTGATTCCAGAGACCGAGGTCCTCCAATCAACAAATGGCTCCGAGCATGAAAAAAAATGTGTGCAGGAGGAAAAATGAAAAGGCAAGAGGAAAATCGAGCAAGGTGGAAGGGGGGGCACCAGAGCAACGCGCAGGTGATTTTGGAGGAACCCGGTCGCGGGCGCGACGGGGGCAGAGGACGGTTTTATTATTTGGCCGGGCTAGTGATGCGAGTGCGGCAGGGGTGCCTGTTATTTTTTAATTCGGTACGTATGCCCATTTTCGCCACATGCGGCTTAGCGCAGAATGGCGCGCCTCTGGCCGGGAGTGATCTGGATCAGAGCTCTGACGCGCGAAAAGTACTTAACCTCTACATCCCCCGCCGACCTCAACTCTTCCACCTACCATCTCGCAATCTCCATCACACCAACGCTCTTCGACTCTCTCAACCGTCGCAAAGTCTTTCAGACTCTCAACTTCTTTTTTCACCCAAACCACCCCCCAAACCAACCACTTTCAAAATGACTGGCGGCGGCAAGTCTGGCGGCAAGGCCTCTGGCTCCAAGAACGCGCAATCGTAAGTCTTCTCCCATTTTCCAGCTTGGCGCGCCAACTTGGTCGCGTTTTGAAGCCATTCACCACGCGTCTTCGACATTGTTGTTTGATCCTGAAGCTCACATCGCTTTTCAATAGCCGTTCTTCCAAGGCCGGTCTCGCGTTCCCTGTTGGTCGTGTCCACCGTCTCCTCCGAAAGGGCAACTACGCTCAGCGTGTCGGTGCCGGTGCCCCCGTGTACCTCGCTGCTGTCCTTGAGTACCTCGCTGCCGAAATTCTCGAGTTGGCTGGCAACGCTGCCCGTGACAACAAGAAGACCCGTATCATCCCCCGTCATCTCCAGCTCGCCATCCGAAACGATGAGGAGTTGAACAAGCTTCTGGGCCATGTCACCATCGCCCAGGGTGGTGTCCTGCCCAACATCCACCAGAGTACGTCTCTCGCACCTCGTCTTTGCCTCTTCACTTTACTGACTTTACCTTTCAGACCTCCTGCCCAAGAAGACAGGAAAGACTGGCAAGAACGCGAGCCAAGAGCTGTAGATGGGTCGTTTCGTTCTGTTTTCCTGCGATGGTCGGTTGATTTGGGTTGTCATGACAAAGGGGTCACGGTTCAGGGTTCACACGGTTGCTTTTATCACTTTATTCGCGCGTTAGGGTTGTACAATAATCCCCCACGGCTATGGTCATGAAATAAGAAGACTTCAAAGATCAACCACTTTTCCGTGTCGCCTTGACACACCTCCGCGTTTCATTGATTCTTTCCCGGTGTCTAGTATGTTTCACCTGGGGGTTGGTATTCCGGATGCGAGCTCGGCAACACACGTGTTCAGTCGTTCATCCTCCACTTGGTCTGTCAGTTTTGTCCATGTGCATCTGATTCTGTCAAGTGATTAAGTTGGTGTCGTCTTGCGTTCGCAATCCCGTCTAGTTCATGATTTGAACAATCCGATCGTTGCGTTCATTGTTGTCCAGGAGTAGCTTATTGTGCTAGTTGTAAACGTAGTTATTTGACAAGTAGGTCCTGTCGGATGTTTGATGGTGTTGCTCTGCATTGCCAGAACCATATTCGTGCTTGAATGACCAAATTTCCTTTGATTCATGCTACAATTCTTTCTTGAAACCCATCCTTGTACTCTATATACATGTATCTCCTCATACAACCCAAGCAGTCCGGTCGTAATTTTAATGTCGGTTGACGGGGTGCGGCGGGGCTATCCAACTCGTTAGTACTTAGGTATACGACGACTGAGGGCCACAGGAGTGAGGACTCACGGTCGAGAATAGGCGATGGAAGGTTTCGCTCGAACTTGGAGCCTGTGAGGACAATTGTCAGCAGCTTATCGGGAGCTGTAATCGGGGCAATGGCAAGGACAAACCTCCGGGGGCAGTCGGGGGGACGTAAGGATCGGGGTGCTTCCAGCTCTCCAGTAACTTTTCTGTCTCCGTCAAAAGGGCCTGCGTGCCATGTCAGCACTTTTTCTCCCCTCCAGCTGTCGTTTTATCTCCTCACCCTTTGGTGTCTAGGATCGGTGACATTGCGGTTGGCCTCGAAGAGTGAGCGAATATAGAGAGCCTGGCCACGCCACAGATGTCGGTGGACGGCCCAATCCAGCGCCAGCTTCAATGAGCGGCGATAGAGAGATCTGAAGGTTTCCAATAGAGGTCAGCACATCTAACTCTGGGGACATTCGGTGTATCGTGGGACTCGGTCGTTCGGGTAGTTACTGACAGGGCAGCTCGTCGCGTCGACATGGTGTGAGCAGAGGTGGTGAGGGTTCGCGTGGCCGGGCCCAGTCGAGAAGACTTCCTCGCTAGGGGTGCAATTGATCGGTTTTCGCGGGGGTATCTCGCCGGCTGGCGCTCGCACAATGGGAATTCCGGGGATTGGCCTGTCGTCTTGGATGAGGTTGAGTTGCGACGAAGAACGCCGACTGTGACGGCAAAGTATTGGTGCCTTGTTGCCTTGTTCCGGGGTATTGCCGGCCTGTTTTGTTCTACCCTGTACCTCGACTTTTCACGGAAAATCCAACATTGCGCGCTCAGTTAGATCTTACCGATGAGCTGGTAGGTTTCATGCTGATCTATGCAACAAGAGCTTTCTCTAGATATCAGATTTAGAGTGTTTGATCATGTTTTGACGGTGATTGGGTTTTTTGCAATTTGTCTTTACTTGCACTCAACAACTGCTTTACAAAGTAGCTCGCTTCTAGACTACAAAAGAAAAATTGCAGAGATCGTGCATATTTCTCTATAGCAGCAATTCTTTGACATATTTCGGAATTTCTAATCCCATTCTTCATCCTTGAAAATTCCAGGCACCATCAACATACTAGAATCGATATAAGCCGTTCGTAGTTGAGCTTGAAGCCTCGGAAGCTGTCAAAACCCCACATTGGATTGAATTTCCGAGAGCTCCGTCCCCTGGATTGGCATTAGTTTTTGGCGAGATTTTAGTGGTCAAGGAGACACACCCCGTATTTCTTGCATCCGCCGCCAGATTCTGGCACTACTAGCCACAGGATTGATGGCGTCACCGCAGTCAGGGAGCTGCACCAGCCACTCTGCCCCGCCACAGGCCCTCAGACGCGTCTGTGTACCCATGCCCAAAGATGGCGTTGTAGTGGGCCGAGCGTTCTTGTCGAGGGAGTTTTGAAGAGTCCCCGAATGTGCACATGAGGTGAATCGTACTCCGTAGTGAAATTGAGGATACGCACTTATGAAAAGGAAGCTATGCAGCAAGCCAAACCACCGCGCCAAAGCCGCAAGCAGATATCCTTGGCTGCGGTAAGACTACCACCGGCACAGTCTCCACTGCTAGGCCACTATCAGGGCATGTGCATTGTGAAGATTCTGGTGGCAACATGTTGTCATCGCATCATAAACAGAGTAGACGAGGAGTTTTTAAGACTAAAATACTCGCAATAGCCACCCAGTCTTTCTTTCCCTTGCCCTCTCAGCGCTACTCAATCAACAGTGATTGAGAACCCGAAGCATCAGTCGACTGGGGCCGAGGGAGGATTGATGTAGGCAGTTTGGGTTTGACAGGCTCTGCTGGATCCGACGCCCGATAATGTGGTCATTTAACATAAGCATGTACAGATAAATGGCTACTAATATATTTGGGATTTTAAAGGTCTTAGAGACACATATATGGGCGTGACATCTCGTCCTTCTACCCTAGCCGACACCGTCCCGCAGAGTCACGCGCTAAGCTCAGGAAATATTATGTCTTTTATTATCATTTGACATCAATTGACTAACATGACTAGTTGGTCCGCCTATATGAAGCTGGGCATGCGTGCAAGCTCTCCTTTTCTGAAAGTGAACTCATGATTCGGTGGCTCAAGAACTTGGATCGAATGTGTCCCCACGCTCGAATCCCACTGAACGCAAGTTATCCGCAAACAAGAGGAAGACGTGAATACGGGCTCTGGCCTCGGACACGTGAACCATGCTCCCTGCTCCATGTCCTCATCCTCGCACGCACCATCACCAACCCCAACCCCAACCGCCTCTGCTATTTCGCTCCCCTCGGGCTTAAGCTCCGAAGAATATGTTAGGGTACCGCGACAACTGTTAAGATACGCGACTAGAGGACATAAATACCTTGAAACGGTCGCAAGTAACACCGCGCTCATCACCTATCTCATCACCGTTGGGATGTCTTTTCTCAACCTCACTGCCATCAAAGGCCCGATGGCAAATTTGGCATTGAGTGGGGACACCATCCTCAACACCTACCTACACTGATCGGTTTCGGGTCGGGGATATCTCTTGACGCCCCCGAATTGTAAACGTCCTCTCCCCGCCGCCCATGCTGGCAGATTATGTACCCCCAGAGCTCATCGAAAGTTGCGCTGTCGACGTCTGTAGCGGAATTAGTATGTCCCTTCCGGTTATGGCTGGGTGCATGGTGCCAGCGGCGGATAAAACATAACGAAATCAGCCGTAGTCGCAGAAACGGGCTCGATGGTGGGAACAGAAACTTCAGTATCTGGGAAAAGCTTCCACAATGGCACCAACTCGTCTTCACTTGCTGGAACAGAAAAAAGTACGATGAATTCTTGGCCCCATCGGGCCTAGTGATGCTGATACGGGGTTGGAAAGGAGCGGCCATTTCCAAGTCGGATAAAGTATCAGGAAGTCGAAAATCTAGACAAGTGCACACGTCCTAACCTCGACAAATAACGATAGAGTAGTGGTTGATGTTTCTTCGTCGTTGTCCTGGCTTGAAGACAGAACAGAGAAAGGGGCGAGCTGTTGAGCTTCATGCAAATCGAGCAACTCCGACAGTGGATCACTGCGCCTCTGGCATTTGCTTCCGCACAGGGGCAGTGGAAGCTTTTTGTATAGCCCTTCAAACCAGAGTGGTAGCCTAGATCAGCTGCCCGCTGTTGAGCTCATCTGAAGCCTTTGAATCCAACCGTGAAAGTGTGTCGAGCAGCTGAGTCAAGTAAGATCTAGACCGCATCTTGATTGTCTCATTGTTGATATTCTGGATGATTTCGAGAAGGGCGCTCCCGACTCTTCGAAATCTTTCGACCTGAAATACCTATGAGTAATTGTTTTCACATAATGGCGACTATTGGGAAGCCTTGACGCCTACCATGGGCTCGCCTTGAGCTTGGAGACAAAGGAACGGCGTTCTGCTCATCTCGGTGAGAAACTCGTGGATAATCTCTGTCTTTTTCATGGCCAACGTGAGGTCTTGGTCGTGAAGGCCCATTATATCTGATAACCTGTACTCAATGGCCTGCTGAAGAAGAACGAGGCGGAAGCAATGGAGCCCTAGCATAATGGCACTGCGCTGGACTAAAAAGCATGTTCTCTGGAATGCAAGCACATTTCTGTCCTCTGAGAAGTTGAAAGAGCTAGGGGATTCGAGCCATGGGGGGAGGTCATCGATCATGCTTGTGCACTCTAGGAACTGTTGAGTTAACCTCAGTTTCTCTCTTGATTTCGTGTCGGCTTCATAACTGGCTTCGTAGCGAGCAAAATTATGCATAGAAATCATGAGACCGGCGGCTGACGACCAAAGGCGTCTCATCAGCTGGTAACCCGAAAAGACACGATCCTCAAAAGGCTCTTGATACCTCTTGTCTGTCTCATCGAGGAGTGCAGGACCGCCCTCCCCGTAGGGATCTAGATTCAAGTCTCCATCAAAGAGCGACTCTTGTAGGACAAAGACTCTATTTCGCATAAGGGCGGCGGCTTGGTCGGACACGTACAGGTGCCAGAACCGGAAGCGCAACAATTGCGTTTCGACAGGATCACTCCGCCTGACGGCCTGCTCATCATACAGGCGCATGCGCTGAGCGAGGAGTGCAGCCTGGCTGAAGATGCTCCACGCCGCTCCCGTCTTTCCCGTGGTGTGCTGCAGGGCACTCGAATGAAACATTCTGACAACCAATGAGGCTGAGTCAGGGTGCTCAAGGTCATAATCTTGGTAGATATAGAGCATATCTCTTGATGCACGGAGGAAGGGATGGACAACCAAGTGCCGACAGGGTAATAAAGTCGAGGAAATGGTGCCGCAAACTGCTGCACACGTCGATGTGAGACTGGTGAAACCTCTCATGCGGGAAACTCGTTGATGTTCGTCGCCAGTGCTGAATACCATCTGAGACGAATGGGGGGAGAAGAGTTGTCGATTGAGCTCGCGTAGACTCTGCTCATGAACAATTGGGCAGGTTGGAAAAGTGTATTGCATGTAGAGATCGATACACGAATCTACAAGTTCAATCATTGATGCTGATGGCAACGCCGAATTGATTGTGCCGAGAAGAGTCTCCCAGACGAGTTGTGGGCTGAGACCGAGGGGTTGTGCCTGATTGCTGGCTTCAGACCCCGGGGAAATCATGTGAAGAACACATGGAGAGGGCCATTCTTGTGGACTGTATGCCGAATGGAGGTCCGCTGTTGTTGGTGTACTGGGCTGACCTTGGTTGTAATCCTGTCCGGTTAGATCATGGCGAACATCACTGGGCGAGGCCAGCTCCATTGCTCTCTGAGTCTGTCGTGCAACTTTGGGCCCTCGCTTCCTCGGCACAATCGTGTACTGGCAGGGGATCTTGGACACACAACATGTTCCACATGGTTGCGTGCCGTTGCACTTGACCTTGCGTCGTTTGCAGGCATCGCAAGCACGAGAAGGCGGCATAATGGTCGTCGGTATACGCGATATGAGTGAGTCGATGGAGAAACAACGCGGTGAAATTGGTCTCGAATTTCCCGAGGAGGAATTACCCCGGATCGAGCTAAAATTATGGGCCTAGGCCTTTGGTCCTTTCGATGGAGGAGGCCGACCGAATCTGGCAAGTCTAAGCCCACGAGGAGACGGATGGGATTGCGTGACTCAGATGGGAAGTGGGAGCGACGCGACGCTTTTGGATTCTGGCCGTGCTACTCTGTTTCCATACGATATTCGATGGCTGGGATATCGGGGACAGGAACATGTTAACCCCAACTCTCACCAGGTAGAGATGCAGCCCAAAGGACCTTGGTCGGGGATGCTTTCGTCCCGCGACGCAACACCCAGTGACGCCTTTTCACCTACTCCAGAGCCATCAGTGACGAAATCATTGGGAATAACACCCGATGAGTAGTAAATTCACTATTCGGACATTTTGCCGATGACGAACCTCCTTCGGCCTGGTACAGTTAGCTGCTGCTCTGGGAATCAACTGTCGAGGTAGCAGCCAGTGCCTGGAGAATGGAAACACAATGAATAACATCCGCAATCCATCACCGACGATATCAACGGTGTTGACCCAAACTATTGATTACGACAACAAGTACATCGCATGTCTAAGGGAATTCTGTGCCTTCTTGCAGAACACTGACGGTGCCCTGGGATGGGATCGTGGGCTAGAAATGCTATCGTAAAACTTCATAACTACGGATGCAAATCTTGCAGGTCTTATGCCTTTTTTGATAATAACTTTGACAAGGAGGAACTCACGATCAACTATGTTGACGACGAATGCGGCTTCGGTGTTTGCAACGATGGCATCAACCCAAGGCAAGGGGGACAATGGATCCGTTCACAACTGTGGCCACCACCATGATATTTTGCAGAGGATGAAGTGTAGAAAAGAAGATGACGAGAGAGCACACCACTTGGGGCCGCGTACGGAAACATTAATGGTATTGGGTTGTGATACCAAAGATGCGAAACACAAATACTGCTATATATTAACGTGGAAGCAAATTACCCTGACAGGACAGAGCAGTAGATCAAGTAGCGGTCGGGGCTTCATCTCTACTGTCTCGAAACCATCCTTTCTACCCATCTGTTCGTGCCCTCTTATTATTTGGAAGCTGCTCATACGGAATCATTTGGGTTAGATCCTTTGCCTTTCCATCATCAGCCCAGTCAAAGTTGTCCATGTACCTGGAGGGATGTACTGGTCAGCGATTGCCCAAGACCACGTAATGTCAAGAAAACGAAATGTCTTACGCCATCATTGCAAAAATCGCATATGACTCGGCTGTAAAGGTGGCCTTGCTCGGCCCAGTGTTGCCGGCGTTGGGTCCGCTATGAGTACGGGCCAGATTCGAGGTCCACAAGTAGTCGTCTGCCGCAGTGCTTGTCGTCAGTAATGATCCCTCGAAACATGAAAGCGAAGGATAAAGGAAAGAAACTCACAGGTAACGAGTCGCCTCAAGTTGGGCAAGTTGGCGTTGTTGGTTCTCCTGTTGGTAGCAGGGTCGAGCCAGACAAAGTCGCCGCGCCCGCCAACCATCTGTTGGTCAGGAACTTGACAAGAGAGCCGAATTAGAACTTCGATTTGCATATTTACACGCTTATATTAAGTGCAAGATAGCGATCTATCCTGACTTGGACGGGCAACTTACTGTTTCGGTTGTCTGGGCCCCCTGTGTTATCACCACCAAACCAGTGGGCAAGCTCGTGGACAAAGACTCGGGAGAGACTGGTGTGCCCAAAGGTATCCAAGTCGTCTCCTGCGTTTACACTGTCCTTTGCATCGACAGCTGACCTCGTCTGGGCCGCATCGTTCTGCCAGCTCCGAGGACAGAAGGCGATCAAGTCAAACCTGGTAAGGGTGAGCGCCCACTTGTCGTCGCTGCAGAGGCCGACATTGTTTGCTCTGTTGGTGGCCGCCAAGTAGCGGTTCTTGTAGACCCAAGCTCCAGCATGTTGATCCTGGATATCACCCGACCTGGACTCATGTAGGGGACGCTGGGCCGGGTCGTTTGGGTCGTTGTCATCCCGTCCAACCCATTCAAATTTGTCTTGGTCACACAGAAGCATGGGCTTCAATCCACCGTAGCCGTTTTCTGGTACCATTTTGCCCTGTTGAAGCGTCGTCACCATGCGATCGAAGACATCTGCAACAGCTGGTTAGCCATGATTAATCTTTAGCTTAGGACATGTTACACGCACACATGACGTTGGAATAATGTTCCTCGTTGGGGTCATGTCCTCCCTTGTTTGGTACAAAGCCAAACATGTTGGTGACGGCCCGTGCAACTCGGTCCCAGTTGCTGATTTTGTTGGTCCTGCCGGCTGGATACTCTGGACGCGCATCGTTGAGTGCCTCGAGGTCGTCCTGGGCCTTTACTGCCATGAGCTCGGCATCATCGTATGCCTTTTTTAAGGCGTCTATTTGTGGATCACAGGAATCATCAACATCCCAAACGTTTAGGTCAGCAGCCGAGCCCAGCCCAGCAAGGAGCGCAATCAGTAACAAGAACTTCATAACGAAGAAGGGGAGGCCGAGAGTGTGTGTTGAAAGGGGGAGGCGGGAAGAACACATAAAACAACCTGAGACCCAAGATATACGAGAACACAGACAATTATTTGGCAAAAGTTTCAAGACACCAGTTGAAACAAGTGTGGGAATGACTGCCACCATCGCCCTAGTTGCTATATAAGCAGCATGTGAAGACCGAATCGAGGAATTGTCCGATACCTTGTAGATATTGGGTTATGGCAGGACTGTTTCTATTCTAAGACGACAGTATCATGCAACGTTGTAAGCAAAAGGCGGAGTCATTGAAATTCGGTTCTTTCCGTGCGATCTATGCTCTTGCTCGGGGACTGGAAAGCCCAGCCGGTGTATTATCTCCATGTGCTTCTTGATCTCTGCCTTGCCATTTGATTGAATTTGATGACTGAGACGGCAACTTTCTCTCTTTAGGAACTCGTATTCCGGAGGAGCAGGCAAAAAGTGCCGCTAGGTAGCAAGTCCGAAGCGGAGTGGCTGAGGTCCTGGATAATGTGGCGCCAATCAGTGAAGAAAAGTCACCGATTCGTCTGACATGAGAGCTCGGACTCGGTTATCGTGCGTGCTTAATCTATTTTGATGATGTTTTGCACTCATAGCCCTGAGATAAGATCATTTTAGAGCCGGCTCGGAGACATGCAGGGTTGGTGCAGCAAAGCTTGACTGTGAGAGCACGCTAAAGCAAGTAAGCTCAGGGACCAGTCCTCCTCTACAACTCGTATGTATGAACGACTACCTATGTAAGTGCTGATCCTACAGACAGAACAGGATTAATCTTGCTCTTGATTTAATCTTGGTAAAGTGGGAAACTGGTGACAAATTCGGATCCCATCAACTGCATCAATTGTAAGTAGACAAACACCTAAATCACTGACGCAATTCTCTCAAGGAGAATGCCGCATCGCCATCGGACACAGAACTACCTAACTCATAAAAAGTTAACTCTTGTGTAACCTGTTCTAGTGGGGCGATGGATTGTTTATTCAGGGTGCAGATAGTCCCTAGTGGTGGAAAAAGCCGGAGTGTTCCAGGAGGTCAGCCCTAGCATAAGGCCCAGAATGCCGACCTGGTCTGACGGACCCCAATATCATCGTTGCTTGGCTGTGCCAAGGGGGGGGGCTTGTACTTGGTTTGGACATAGCCCCCTTGAATGAAGCAGTCTAGCGGTTGTTACATCGGACGTTTTTGTTCCTTGGGCATCGCAATTGTGTGCATGGCATGATTGAGACCCGGATTAGATTGTGAATATTAATAGTCTGGCCTTTGAGTATCTAACAACCCAGAATACGGCAGCTTCTACACTTCCCTCATCCCCAGTCCTAATCTCCCTAGCACCTACAGGCTTCTGCTTTGCTCTGTGCAAACCCTCTGGCTTGTATGCCATTTTAATCGTAAACCACAATCATGCCTGCGCCCAGGAAGCTCAACTTCCTCGCAGCGTCGTGGCTGGCGGTAGCATTGGTCAATGCCAGGCCACAACATCCTCTATCTTCTACCTCTGCAGAACCTTGGATTCCAGTCCCCACCGATGTTGGAGGATACGAGGATAACTGGGCCAATATCATTGCTCCAAGGCAACAGGAGATTCCAAGCACTCCCATAGCAAACCCCGAGGACCCAGGAGAGGTAACACAAACTCCTGATGATCCAAACGACCCAGACGATCCGCCCGATCCGGATATTCCGACTACTACTACGAATCCCGATGACCCGGGAGAAATAACCCCAACACCTGAAGATCCGAATGATCCCCAAACCCCAACCACCACTACGGAAAACCCCGAGGAGCCCATCCCAACTCCCGAAGACCCACAAGTCCCGGAAACTCCTACTACGACAACATCAGACCCTGATGGTCCAGTTCCAACTCCCGAGAACCCAGAGGACCCAGAAGATCCTGAGGATCCTGAAGATCCCGAAGACCCTCAAGATCCCGAAGACCCTAAAGACCCAGAGGACCCCGAAGACCCAGAAGACCCAGAAGACCCAGAGGATCCAGAGGACCCAACCAATCCAGAGGATCCCACCGACCCAGAAGATCCTGAAGATCCTGAAGATCCAGAAGACCCTGAAGACCCTGAAGATCCAGAAGACCCTGAAGATCCAGAAGACCCTGAAGACCCTGAAGACCCCGAAGATCCGAACGACCCTAATAAACCAGATGATGATTGCGATGAAAAAGAGCCGCCTCCGTGCACCAAGACTGTCTCATTTTACTCATCGAGCGATGTATACACAAGGTGAGTTTACAGCCAAAAGGGCTACTGTAAAACATCTTAGATTCAGACTCTAACCACTCAAACCCAGCACTGTCTATGTAACATGCCCAGTTCCGGTCGATTGCCCTGCAAGAGAGACGCCTACCATCACGACCACTATTCTTCCCGAGGCATCTGTCCTCTGGGGCGACCTGCAAGTCGACGACGGCCTCGTCCCGACGGATCTTGAAGAGTTTGAAAGCGACACCAAGCAGTATTTCCAGCAGGTCTTTGATGACGAGAACATTTCTATCAATGACGGCCTGCACCCTGATGTTGAGTGTCAAGAGGGCCAAGATGGCAGCGATATTCCGCGTGACTGCTTCACTTCCATCTACTCAAGATTCTGTAGCGAGGTAGACGGAGATATGGGCAAGCAGGTCACCAGGAACCTCACGAGCGCCGACGTCGACAGTGGCTCCCCAGAGAAGCGTGCCTCTCTCAACACCCGGAGAAAGATGCTCAAGGAAAGAGCTGACGCCTGTGAAGGCTGGACTTTTGAGTATGACTGGAGCGGTGCCAACGGCGACTGTAACCTCCCCTGTGGCGACGCCATGTACGCTTTCAGTGACGAGTGTCTTGATTCGGGAGGCGGCTTCAAGCAGGGCACCATTGATGTTGGGTGCGGTACCTACAAGTACACGGCCATGACTGCTACAACAAGCGCACCGCCTTTCCATCTCACGGGCCTCCCGACGCTTACGGATCGCCCTGGTGTCATCCAAACTCCTGACGGAAGCTCATGTGTCGAGACGGCGACCAACACACTGTGCGCCATCGGACCCGGTGGTCAACAGGCCTGTGTCGGGAACCCATATTGCGCTTCGTGGGTCTCTACCAAGCCTACGGACCCGCCAAAGCCGCCAGAGAATCCAAAGACACCTTTGGAGCTGCAGCCGGTCGTGTGCGAGGACGAGGCCAACTTCAAGGGCCATGCCGACATCAGTCCGAGCGCACAAGACGGCAACGCCGATAGGTTCTGCCAAGTCGACTTGATGGACAACAGCATCCTCGAGCTCGGACCTGGAAGTGAACCCTTTAGTTCCAACCGGCAGGACCAGCACGAAATCAATTATTGGTATGAGGTTTCGTGGGTTGAGGGCTGCCAAACGACCGTGGATAAGCAAGACCCCTTGGAACCACTTGGAGGCAAAGGCCCAGATTGCAGAAGCGTTTTCGTCAAGGCATTCAAAGACTGTAAGTTCTCTTCTGTATGCTGGTGAGGTCGATCCAACTAACCTATTCGCAGGCAAAAATGGCGGTGTTGGAGGATACATCGACGCTGGGTGCATCCGATATCACTTCATTGGTGGCAAGTAATTAGTGAGTGATTGTCATGGGTTGCCTTATTTACCTCACGATCCTATCCGCCACGCGGTTTGGGGAGACCATACCATTTGCAAATCGTCTTCATTAACTAATGACTGAATATTTACCCTATTTAAACATATAAACTAGTAAGATTAGGGAATAGATTGGTGTTCTATATACCAAACCAATATAAAAATTTAGAAGTAGATCAACAGCTTGGGCTAAAAGGGCGGTTAAAGCCGGTTCGAATAGTCATTTCTCGCTGAGGGATCAGTAAGCGTGGACAAAATTGGATCATTCCAGCTGAAAGATCGCCACTATGTTGACACATCTTAGTTAACAAATGTTGTGCCGCGGGTGTGTGATCTGAGACTGAAACAGATCTATTGCCATTCCCTGGCGCATGTTTCTGGCCTCTCAAAGTAGCTAGACTGAAGCTCTGGTATTCACAATTGGATCGACCGACTTCCGGGGCACCTTGAAAGACTCGACCTTTGAGCCTCTTGCGAGACCAAGGTTATGACACGCTACTTATTTATAGTAGCTTCTTCAAGTTGTGTTCCTAAAACAATTAGTAAGCTGCCTCTTGTTTATGCAAATCAATCGGCAATGCAAAGTTAACTCACCGGTGTATGACTCGTCTCATAGTCAATGTGTACAAATGCACGCTCGATAACAGGCAGCTTCTCCAGCTTGATCTGAAGATCTTCGGCGACATCATGGGCCACTTCCAAACGCTCGTTGCGGTCGATGACAATATCGACCTCGGCGACAATTCGAGGGCCCGAGTAGTACGCCCTCACGGTATCAACCTTCTCAATGAGCGGCGAATGGGTCATAGCTGAGCATCGATATTAGTCACGGAGACGCAAACAAGGGAACGTAGTTGAACAGCACTCACAGATGTAAGTAATCAGCTGCTGGATATCCTTATCAGCAGTAACTCCGATCATCAGTTGGAACTCGTCGTAGGCAGTGTGCAGCCAGAGACCAGCAATAAGGAAGGACAGCACTATGGCGCCCATCGGGTCGATCCACCATTTGAGCTTTGAGCCACCGACTGAAGTGAGGATACCGAAGCCATTGATGAACAAGTCGTTCCGGTGGTCCCGCCAGAGAATATCAACCTGGCTGTAAATATGTTTGACCGTCCAGCATAGGAAGAATAGGCCCAGCTTGGTGGCAAAAGCAACCGTCACAGCGATGACGGAGGGCAAGTGGAACTTGTTGGTCTCTTCTTCTGAGCCAGCAGCGAGGTCCCGAGCTGACATGACGATGAGAACAAGCGAGACGGAGAACATGATGAAGGAGAAGACGATGTTGCCAGCGGTCGAGATTCGTGCTCGGCCTGAGGGATATTTGCGACGATCGACCTTGTTTACTGCGCGGTGAGCCATGTAGAGCATGATGCCAGACATGGGGTCGAAGACGGAGTCGGCCATAGTCGTGAACAAGGAGAGCGAGCTCGACGAGATTGCACCGTACAGTTGAAGGGCAGACAGGAAAACATTGGCGGCCAACGATCCCTTGACACAGATGTTGTACATCAACGTGTTGGCGCCATGAGTATCGGTAACCTCCTGCTCATGCTCGTCGACCGACTTGAGCATGGAGCGGATGTTCTGGTTCTGCGTCTGATAGAACTCTGCGAGAGGGCTGTTCTTCTTCAGGCCCAGCTGGCGCTTGCGGGACGTGTTGGCCTTTGGCATGTCGACCTGAGGCTTGATGTGCGCCGAGAGACCCAGGGGGTCACTCACATCATGCTGAACCTCGACATCCTTGCCCTTGATGTGAGCGCGTGCGTGGATCCCGGCCGACTCGGCTTCGCTCTGGTGGAGGGAGCTCATGGCGATCTGCTCAGAGCGATGCGCCATTGTTGATGACGAGCTGTTTGGATGAAGTAGGGCAACAAGGAATCGAGGTGCCGAAGGCCAAGAAACTGAGGAACAGGAAATGACGCGGTTTAATAGCCCGCAAATACTCCATTCAATACCCACATATATCGTGGCTGAGCATCTGATCGTGGTTGAAAGAATATCCCGGGCATCTGGTAAAGCCTTGTAATCATGAAACGGATCATGAGATCCTGCATGTGCTTGAAGCAATTATCTCAGTTACCTTTCCACTTCCAAACTAATTCTGCCTGGCCTTTATTCTCTTTTTGTTGTCAATTCAGCTCTGTTAGAAGGATTGACTGATTAAGCATACCTCCATTGCCAATTTCGGCTCCTGAGCATGGGTGTAGCTTGGCATTACACTTGACGCACCCAAAGACGAAATAATAAATGGGCTCTCAGTGGCATCAGTAACAAAAGGTTGCGCTAAGCTCTTTATGAGAATAGTATAATTATGTACTCTACTTTCCTATTCAATGGTGCTGCATCTCACATCTCCTCTGCCTTCTTAACTGCAGCCTTTGCTTCAACTTCTCGCATCGCATCTTCTCCATCAAAGACCACCGCAACTTCCTCCAGACTCAAACGACGCGTCTCGGGATAAGCAAAGAAAACAACAAAGAACCATACAACAAGTAGACACGCAAACACTATGTAGTACTTCCATCCGATAGCTTCCAGCGCCACCGGGTTTGCAAATCCGTTGAAGACCACACTGGCAAACTGGGAGACGTTAAAGATGGTGAGTCCCTTGGCGCGGAGGGTATAAGGGAGAACTTCTAGCAAGTACGCCATGGGGACAGGATTCATGGCAATATTGTAGAAAAGGAAGAAGATGAAGATCATTGTCACGACGCCGATGCCAAGTCCTTTATTCTCAAAGTTCTGCTGCTCGTTCCTAGCCGAGATTGCGGTCCAGATGATGAATGAGAGTGTCATTCCGGCAATTGAGAAGAGGAATAGGCCGCGGCGACCGAAGCGATCAACAAAGAAAGCCGAAGCGAGCGCAACGATGTAGTTAAAAATCTGAAGGACACCATTAATGATGTTCTGAGTTTCGGGGTCGGTAATGCCGATCGACTTCAAAACTTGGACAAGGTAGACTGAAACGAGGCCGTTGCCGCACCATTGAATGATGAAGCCAATAGAAATGCAAATGAATAGACGACGGCGGTTTCCAGCTTCAGGGCAGGTCAGTAAATGTGAACTAGGAGCGAATCTTTGCGCCCTGTCGAAGAGATCAAGGGACATACTGGTTTTTAAGAAATCCAAGTAGGACGAGGTATTCTGTAATTTCTCGTTCTGGATGGCGATTGTGATCTCGTTCATCTCAGCAAGAACGAGTTCATTAGGCTCTTCAGAGCCAGCATGGTATCTGCACAGAATTCCCTGTGCCTCTTCAGGTCGGTCGTGGGCGACAAGCCATCTGGGACTTTCTGGGACAAGATAGATGAAGGCGATTTGGATCAGAGACGGCGCAGCTTGGAGAAGGCAAGGAATCCTCCAGCTCCAGCCACTCGGGATCTTAAAGGTTCCGTAGGTAACCCATGCGGCAACGATAGATCCGAGGTACTGCTTGCTGGTCAGCACGTTTTCTCTCCAGTCTCATCTCCAACGTACCCATGATGTGTTGTAAATGGCCGTGATAATAGGGCGATGTGACGGATATGCCAGCTCTCCAATCATCGGAGCAGCAGCAACAGCGATGAAGCTACTACCCCAACCAACCAGGCCACGGCCCCCCAAAAAGGTGCCTATGGTGTGGCCAGCACCTTGAAGAACTGCACCCGCAATGATGAAGAGAGATCCAATCAAGATCGCTGGACGGCGACCGAATCGATCTGCAAGCATTGGGGCAAATGGTAGAGCGGCAAGACCTCCAATGACTTGGATGGTAGATATCAAGCCCAGGGTGCTTCCAGACGGATAATCGAGGTCTGTTGGCACAGGAGAGGTCAGAACAGGAACATCTTTGGGGTCTAGTCAGCTGCACGAACCTTTATTCCAATGCGGCAAGCTCTGGAATCCATTAATGACACTACCGTCAAAGCCTGTTGGTTTCAAGTCAGTGGTCAAGTATTATGTAGTGTTGTGTATCGCTGATTGTACCAGAGACATAAGAAGTGAGGAGGGGGACGAGGAGGAGAGCGTTCAACTTCAACAGATGAGGAACCCTATACCAGGACTTTCCATAATCGGGAACGAGGTCGATAATCTTGGGATGCTCGGCATTTTCTACCCTAGTATCTGATGGCGCATAATGTCGATGCTCCTCGTGCTTGGCCATGATGGCTGCTGGTGTGTAGAGTGAGGGTTTCAATTAATGTCGGGAGGGAATAGAGAACTGCGATTAGATGGTGAGAAGAACATCAGGATTCTTGAGCCAAGAGGAGATCGTGGGTCTTATATGCCCGTCAAAGAGCGAGAAATCATCTCGAAAGGGAGCTTGGTCATGAGGCTCTCACCAGCCTGAGCCTAGACTGGCCGGGGAATCTGGGGCCCCAGCCCCAAGCCATGCTAACCCGCGGATGATATGATTTTCGGGACGAAAGCATGGCAAGCGAGGGTAGCCCAGCTCGAAACTGGGCAACTAGAACATCTTGAGAGGTCACGAAAAGCTGCCAAACGAGCTCCGACAGAAAATGCCAAGAGCTTTGTTTCAATTCGCCGCGGAACAACCCTTGAACTATTGACGCTCCAGGCGGCACCCGCTCACCTCATTGGCTTAGAGCCAATCCCACGGGAGAATTATGCGTATCCCCCCACCATTTCTCCGCGCAATATTTGAGGGGCGAGCGATGTGGGCTAAGGAAACACCACCATCCAACAACACCATCGGCCCAGCCTCTCGGATCCGGTCGCAGGGGTTCATGACAAGACATCGATTGATCATGACTGATGATCCGAGGCTGCCGTGGGGCTGCTGGCTCTTTAACCCTTGTGTGCCGGCTTTTATAACAACAGCTGACTGAGTCGAGTTGTCCCTTCGTCAGCCTCCTTTCCTTCGGACGCCAAAAGAAACCATCGAGATATTATTCAGTCACTTTTGCGTTTCTCCTCTCTTTCTTCTCTTACGTCGCTTCACCCTCTATCACACGACCATGTTTCTTATCGATGTTGAGAATACTCTAGAGCAGCTGACGTTGGACGAGAAAGTCAAGCTGCTCGCTGGGCAAGACACCTGGGGCACGTTTGCCATTGATCGGGTCGGAATTCCAAGAATCACGGTCAGCTTCTTCACTCGTTTGATACATGATCCATCTTCTCGATACGGGAACTAACTAGCGGTATTTCGAGCAGACTTCTGATGGTCCTCATGGAGTTCGTGGTACAAGTTTCTTTAACGGCCCCCGTGGCATGCTGCTGCCGTCTGCGACAGCCATGGGAGCCACCTTTGACACCAACTTGATCCATACTGCGGGCGAACTACTCGCGGCTGAAGCGAGAGAGAAGAAATGTCACGTTCTGCTGGCCCCGACTGTGTGCATTCAGCGGTCACCACTGCTGGGCCGTGGCTTCGAAGCCTTTGGAGAAGATCCTTGGTTGAGCGGAACTATCGCGTCAGCATACGTAAATGGCGTACAGGAACACGGAATCGCTTGTTCCATCAAACATTACGCTGCACACGACCAGTCTACCATGGCGATCGAGGATGACGTTCGAGCATCAGAACGGACGCTACGCGAGGTCCATTTGCTTCCTTTCCAGCTTACGGTCAAGAACGCCAGTCCTTGGGCATTCATGATGGCATACAACAAGATCAACGGTGTTCATGCCGCTGAGGATCCATGGCTGATCAACACGGTATTGCGGCAGGACTGGGGATGGGATGGCGTTGTCATGAGCGACTGGTTTGGCACATACAGCACTTCCGAGTCCATCAATGCTGGCATGGATCTAGAAATGCCAGGCCCTTCGAGGTGGAGAGGCGAATTACTGTCCTGGGCCGTGATGAGCGACAAGGTCAAAAAGCCTACCATCGATGCTAGTGTTCGGAATATTCTCAAGCTCATCAACAAAGTCCAGCCATGGAAGGACGAGGCCGAGGTGGAAGGTGGAGATACTCAACGGAAGCGAGACCTGTGTCGCAAGGTTGCCAGCGAGTCCATTGTGCTATTAAAGAATGAGCGGAATATTCTCCCATTGGATCCCCAGAAGAAGCAAACGTACGGTCTCATCGGCCCAGCCATTTGCAATCCAGCAGTCAGTGGAGGAGGTTCGGCCGACTTGACGCCACACTACATCAGCAGACCTCTCGAGGCCATCATTGACGTTGTGGGCTCGGAAAATGTCAAGACTGCAATAGGATGTCAAGGTGAGTGCACGGCGGGCCCTGTTTTGAACGTTGCTAATTATTTAATGGATAGCTCACCTCTTCACTCCCCAATTGTTAGCCGACACCTCGGTCCCTGATACTTCGGAACCAGGATACCTCGTCTCCTGGTACAAGGAAGATCCAATAGCCAACCCAAATGCTGAGCCGCTCGCCTCGGTCACCACGGTGCAGGCCCAGATGTACTTCGCTGACAACTTGCCTGAAGCCGTGCCAAAGGCATACTGGTTGCAGGCACAAACGATTTACACCGCGCCCAAAACCGGCACCATCGAGATCGGCCTTTGTGTCCTTGGCAAGGGAAAGCTATTCATCGACGGACAAGAAAAGATTGACCTCTGCACTAGCCAGCCTCCAAAGACCTTGCAGACCCCCATGTTCAATCAAGCCAGTATGGAGGTTACAACAGAGCTTGAGGTAAAACAAGGGAACCGCTACAAGATTCTGGTCTATTTACAAAACGAGGCAGCCATCGCAGGAGTGGGCGCTCTCAACTGCGGCGGCTTGAGAGTTGGCTGCTGCGAAAAGGTAGATCCAGCAGCTGCTCTTGCAGAGGCTGTCGAACTGGCTTCCCAAGTTGATGTTCCAATCGTCATTGCAGGGTTGAATAGCGATTTTGAGAGCGAGGCGCTCGACCGAACATCCCTCGCCCTTCCGCTCGCCGTTGACCAGCTTATTGAGGCGGTTGTGAAAGCAAACCCAAAGACGGTAGGATATTAGCACGCTAGACGAAGAAAAATTTCATTAACCGTACTAGGTCATTGTTACTCAATCAGGCTGCCCCATCCTGATGCCCTGGTTAAACCAGACACCAACACTTATCCATGCATGGTATGGTGGACAGGAAACAGGTAACGCAATCGCCAATATTCTCTTCGGGAAGACGAATCCCACCGGACGACTCTCCCTGACGTTCCCGAAGCGACTTGAGGATACTCCTGCCTTCCTGACCTTTGGGAAGGGTGAGCGGGAGATTCACTACGGAGAGGGTGTCTTCGTTGGATATCGATATTACGAAAAATTACGGAACGACCCCTTATTCTACTTAGGTTATGGGCTTTCATATTCCAAGTTCCAGTACTCGGGCCTTCAAGTACCAGACAAGGTGAACCTCCGCGGAACGAGCAGCTTTGATGTGTCCGTCGAAGTCACAAATACGAGCAACCGCGGCGGCCACGAAGTGATTCAGGTATATGTGGCCGACAAGGCCAGTACAGTGCCTCGGCCATTGAAAGAGCTGAAGTCATTTCAAAAGGTTTGGATTGACTCTGGAAAGACGCGTACAGTGAAGGTCACACTTGACAAGTATGCACTGTCCTTCTGGAGTGAGACTGAGCAGAAGTGGTTAGCAGAGGCGGGAATTTTCGAAGTCATCATTGCCCGAAGCTCGAATCCAAACGATGAGTTACTTCGAGCGGATATTGAACTAGTAAAGAACTTCGTCTGGACAGGCGTATAGACTTAAATTATTTTGCTATAGTATTTTCTTATTATAAAGGATTAATCTTATAGTTATTTTTATTATAGTATTTTAAGCTCTTTATAAGTAATAACTTTTTAACTAAAGTAATAAATTTAATATAATAAATAATAAATTATATTAACGTATATGATAAGCATGTGCCGCACTATACTGTATAACTAAAAACTACTAAACTTTAAATTTCTAAAAACTATTATAAAATAGCTGGGGACTAAAAAGAGTATTTTTAAAGATAGAACTCTTTTTAGAATCTAAAAAAAATTATTATAGATTTTTAAAAAAATCCCTTTATATATAAAAGCTAATTACACAGTGTAAATACGTTTTTTTCTATACTAGCTATATAGGATTTTTTAAAAAAATCTCGAAAATTTAATAGGGTTTTACTTATATAATAAAGCTATTTATAAGCTTATAGCTATTTTAAGCCAGTGCTGATTTTTCTAGGAATTTTTAAAGCCCTTTTATTTTTAGGTATAAATACTAGTAAATTACAAAGTGCGGCGCATACTTGGATGCGTCACAAGCTTATCATATACGTTAGATCTTTTTATTATAATATATAATAAATAAATATATTATTTAAATAAATATATTACTTTTTTTTTATACTTAATATATAAATTATAATAAAAATATAATTAATTAATTAAT